>CAEGAE010031306.1:0-84005 GCA_903067095.1 Girardinus metallicus | reverse complement strand
TATATATATATATATATATATATATATATTGAAGATAATGTTAAACATTATCTTCAAAAATGTTAATTAGAAAAAACTTGAAACCAGCTTGAACTCATTGTAAATGTTTCATCAGAAATCTGAAACGCACCGCACCAGACTCACAAAACGCTGCCAGACTCACTGAACAAGCAGCGCCACAAACAGGAAGCTCTTCAAAATGTTCAGTACCACACTCATGAAATGCTTCAAAACACACAGCGCCAGACTTCCTCAAGCATAAGTCTGCATGCATCCACATAGACTTTGCATGTAATCCAGACGCCTCTGAAGTTCAAATAATATTCTGCCTCAGCAAGCTCTATAACTCTTTCGTAAAGTGTGGCAAATATGACCTGCAGGAGAGGTTGAAAGGTAGAACTACTGCTGACCCGGAAAAACACATCTCACAGTTCCCTGAAATCTTGTTGTTGTTAGTCAGTGAAACAGTGACATTACCTCATCCAGCCTAAAGTGATGTTTTCACAAGTTTCTGTGAATAACTCCACTTAAAATCTCCAAAAGTGGCGTCTTTAACAACCCAGATAATCTGGATTTTCCAGCATGATGGAGCCACTGTGTGGCCGGGTTAGTGTAAGACTACAAGCTGCTATTATCTGTAATGGTAATTAACATGTTACTAGATTTAATTCCTAATTTCCTAAATGTTAACATTGATTTAACCAGGATCAGTGAGATTTTTAACTAAACAAAAGAGAAAAGTGTCAATGTTCTGCAGGCATTTGCTGTTCTTGGATTTTGGTCTTTCTCCTCCAGCAGCACCTTTAATATTATTACATTTATTTTATCAGGTTTTTTTTTTTTTTTGGCTCTGGATACCAGCCTGCCACCAAACCCATTAGTCACCCACTCTGGCCAAACTCCTCTACCCAGAATAAAATGTGACAAAATTACTAGAATAATTGACAGGATATGCCAGGAAAATATTCTGATTATCTTGAGGAAACTATATTTGCACTTTTGAGAGCATAACAAGTGGTGGAAACGTCGGTGGCATGGCTGCTCATAGACACAGCAGGGTATGTAAATGATAAATGATATAACTGCTGCTTTGCCACCTGTGTAAGCTGCACACACTCTTCTTGCTCTAAAGAAAAGCAGTATGGATCCTGTTACTGTGTGAGGTGATGCTGTTTGTTGGTTCAGCACAAAGCTTTGTTTGAAAGCACATTTTCAAAGCTGTATGCAGGCTTATGTTACAAATATGGAGAGCTCAGAGCCAAAACTGAACCCAAATATTTACATACACTGTAGAAAAAGTCACATAAACCATATTTGAGACGTCTTTTATTACTTGAGTCAAACACTATAAGTATCCTGATACAACCTTTTCTAAATGGTCCTGACAGAACTGGGTCTGGTTTGCTGGCCGCTTGACACACACCTTTTTGAGATCTGGCAACTGCAGTAATCAATGCGACTGAAGATAAACGCATGGAAGAGTTTCTCTAGTTCTTGTTGGGATGTTAGTGCCTTGATCCTGGAAAAGCTCTTCAGGTGAAACTGTCTTTATGTGTCTCTGTGTCAGGTCAGATTTCAGGTCTGATTTTTAGTTTCCAGCTGTAATAACTGAAGCTGTGTGCTACTGACTCTAGATGGTTCCTCTTTAGGTCCAACGGTGATAACGTCAGCTTTCTGTTCATCTGGAGAAAGTTATGGTGCGTTCACACATTGATCTGTTTTAAGTATCTGTTCATTGCTTGGGTGTGTTCATAGTCACCTTGTGACATCGTAAAATAGAGCTGCATTACATAACTAATATTGTTTCCTGTTATAACCTGAGATAGTGGAAGCATTTAGATGTTGAATTGGAGGGGTCCTAGGATTGAACCTTGGAGTACCCCGCATGTGACTTCTGTCCACATGGACAAGAAGTTATTCACTCAGATACGTCCAAGTTCCTTAGGCAAGACCAGTAGTGTCAAATGCTGTGCTGAAGTCCAACAGAACCAACGCTGGCTCTTCCACAGTCTGTATTCATGTGGATGTCATCAAACACTTCGACAAAGGAAGTGTTTAATGACTGTGGTGAGCAGGCTGGACATCGGCCTGCTCTTTTTTATTAATTGTTTCAATTGCTGTTTAAAAAACCTGGGGGAATATGAAGGCCATATTAACCTTGATGTATTAAACATTAGACTTTAAATAAAGTATTATATAAAAACATACATTTCTCATGATTCTGAATTATAACAAACATAAACACCAGATGATGCTGAAGCCCCTTGGTGCCTGTAAGTTATTTTTCTTTTTTCGCTGACCTGAGTAGTCAGGAAAAACAAATTAGAGCTGAGAGGTGACTGTGTGGGTGGCTGATGCACATCTTATCCCAGTGGTTTTCAAGCTTTGCAGGCCAAGCCCTCCCCCTTTTGGTGGAAGAAACATCTCTCACCCGTAGTAGCAGAGAGCTTGGGAGGGTCATATTGATTTAATATCTGAACTGTAAGTAGTTGAGCAATTGACTGATTTGTGTAACCATCTTGAAAATCCCTGCAATATTAATCAGCTGCGTTTTACTACTGGCTCTCAGGATTTGTAGGCCGATATTTTCCCCCTTCTTCAGAAGGAAAGTAGATTTTTGACAATGTTTTTGTAGACCCATAATTTTATTTTTGCACACACTTCATTTTATTATGTTGTTGTTATTCAAACTAATTAATTTAGAAGAACTGTGTAAACTAGGCTGGCCCTCTGAGTAAAAGTAAATACTCATAAACTTAAAAACTGAAGAATTATTTTAAATACTGTAGCTTTCAGGGTTATCCTGAGCAATCTACGGAATATACTGTCTGCGGGATCCTCAAGATGTTGTTTGGTAAATGTGTTTGTGTCCTTTATGGTAAGCAGTGTGTGAGTCTGAGTGATAACTTCTAGTTATAGTTGGAATAATAACTACTTGGTGCCTAACTTGTGCTGTGTAGACAGAGGCAGTTTTATGACACCACAGAGAAAACAATATTTCCATTTTACAAATGTCTTTTGGGTTTGCTTTATTGTCACATCTAAATGTTTCAGATCATCAAACAACTTTGACTATGTTTATTCAAAACTGTTTGTTCAGAACTTCAAAAACCTGGAACAGAAGCTGCCTGACAACATGAAGTAGGCTAAATTATATCCCAAAAAGCAACACACAATGAGCTAAAACCAAGAAGACTGAAGAAAGGAAATGGTTTACAAGGCCATTTTTGTAAGATAAAGATTCTGTCTAGTCAAAGTCTGGACTTAAACTGGATACCATTATATGACCGTAAACATGATGGAAAGTCCTCAAAAGTGGATAAATTAACTGAAAGATTCCTCTACACTAATGTACAGAGCTTAGTACTTTTTGCATTTAGTGAAATTTTACAACTTCTGGGGAATCTGAAGCATTTCAGTGAGACAAAATGCCAAACATCCTCAGTGATTATTGATTAGTGGAACCAATTAGATTATTGTGCTTGCCTCTGGACCTGGCCCTCTTTCAACTATGCAGGATGTACCCTGGACTATTTCCATCCATCCATTTTCTAACACTCTTGTTCCTTAGAGGGGTGAGGAGGGGTGCTGGTGCCTCTCCAGCGAACGTTCCGGGTGAGAGGCGGGGTCACCCTGGACAGGTCACCAGTCTGTCGCAGAGCAACACTGAGACAGACAGGACACACACGCATGCACACGCACACACTCACAGCTAGGGAGAATTTAGAGAGACCAATTAACCTGACAGTCATGTTTTTGGACTGTGGGAGGAAGCCGGAGAACCCGGAGAGAACCCACGCATGCACAGGGGGAACATGCAAACTCCATGCAGAGAAAGACCCCGGGCCGGGAATCGAACCCAGAACCTTCTTGCTGCAAGGCAACAGCTCTACCAAGTGTACCACTGTGCGGCCCCTGTACTATCTCCACATCTGAAAAATAAAACAAAATAGTGCACTTACACAGAACAATAAGATAAGGTTGTGCATTGGTGAAATCATCACTCCAAGCTGTTTTTTTTTTTAAGATTCATGATATGCAAAGAGGCAAAGTCAGTTAAGAGAGAATTTTCACACTAAAATCTGATTACTAAGACAGAAATCAATTGCAGGAGGCAAATAGCTTTTTGATTAAGATTCCCCAGGTGCCTTAATGAAGACAGCTATGTCTTCTCTTTGTGCAGCCTCATTGGAGGAGAAGCTAGGGTCTGCTAAAATGGAGAGGCTTGGTTTGGAGAAGTGATGCTGTTAGTGGGAGGGCCGTAGACCTCAGGGTGTGAGGGATGAGGCGAGGGAGGCATTACAGATGGATAGCCGGCGAGGGATTGGGGGGGCATATCGATCACACCCACAAAACTCATCAAGGTCTTCTAGGAAAATGTGTGATGCATCCAGCGTTGAATGTCCCGGGCCAACATTACGCCATGGGAGGCCAATAACAGATCTGAAGCCGTTTTTCATCTAAACTTTAGGCAACATGTGCAATAAATCAATTCCTCATGTTAAAGACGCACATTCTGAACATCTATTTTAAGTGTTTTGGATGATGTGCAATGTTAGTTTTGTTAAATTGGACATTTGCATGAAAGTTGGGCATTATAATGTATTTTGCATATGGATGCTTTGTCATGAATTTCAAGGAAAGATATTTACCATAAAATGATCAAAATAATCTCAGACAACTTCTTTGTGTGAACTAGTATATTATTTGTCATGTTTCTAGGTTTAATTATTATGGGGAAATTTTTGTTTACTGTCATTCCATCATTATTAGCAACACTGACCAAAATTCAGAAAATCATCTAAAGCCAGAAACAGAACATTTCCATTCATTCTCATATTAAATTACTCAGATTTTATTTGTAGAAACTGTCATCTTCATTTCACTCCTGTCACAGCCCACCTTTTCCTCATGAGACACACAAAATATTACAGAAAACCATCTGTTGACTCTAAAGGTGACAATGATTAGGCACCAGTTAAAAGCATGCACCTTGTGTTTTAGTAAATCGTTAAGACATAATTTGTTCCTAAATATCTGGTAAATTGGACAACTCTCATTTCCTTTATTTATGTGATGCATTCAGGGCAACGTGGCATTTCTTTTACTGCTTTATGATTTATGATACAATTAAAAACCCTTTTGTGCGGCAGTAAATGAAGTGAGTTCCTAATGGTGGATTTATTGATAATGAATCAGGGTGTTACTATGCAGTTCCGCTCACAGTTATCCAGAAAGAGCTTGGATTTAGTAAAACTATTGTTTTAAGATGATTGTTTTTTGCATAAATATCTATTTAAATTGTATTATTATCTTATTTCCCAGAAGTTGCACTGGTCAAATCAATCAGTGTCATTATTCAAGAAGTGAAAAAACAACTTTGATCCAATTTTCACAAATTCCAAAATCAGATTTCTCATCTGTTTGGTAATATTTGCTCATTAGGTGTGAATGTTACACTCTCCATTCATTGTTGTTTTCATATAATTAGTTTTAAATTTGATAAATTACATTTCCGTATGAGATGTTACAGTTGTTGTTGACGTTACTGTTACCTAACCTCTGTGTTGGTCAGAGAGACTCAAAACTTGGTTTTAAATGAAAGCCAAGCATGTTCCCTTTAAGGTGATACCAAACATTATATTATAGACCTTTGACAAATGCCCATACCATGAGCCTAAACCAGACATACATCAGTCTTAAAAAACAGAATTTGTCCAAAGGGGTTGTTTACTCCATGAGCTGATAACTATGACTCAGCTACCATTTTGGAAGTGCTATTGTTGGAAATTTTAAGGTTTTATCATTTTGTTTACTTTATCATTTACTTTATCTTTCATTTACTTTATCTTTTATGTTATCTTTTATGCTTGTATGATCAAGAATGTTCAAACTATAACTGCTGTGCACAGGACATACACTTTAAGCAGTTTGACTTGTCCTCAAGTAGTGCTTTTGTCTTTCTTATTCATGGTGTTGGGGGTTGGTTGAGTGGAATGTTCCACTCCTCAAACTCTCACCTTTCTCTCAATAAAACGACCCATCCTTCTGTAGAGAGTCAGAGCTTGCTGAGCTACGGGCCTGAGCGGTTCGAGGCCAGTGATCTCTCCTTTTGCAAAGGAAAGCCATAAACCTCATGATCTTTGTGTGGTTCATTTATAGGTTTAAAACATCCCTAAAAGCTATCATACCAAAATATTAACTAGAGACATGTAGGTTTTCAAAAAATATCAATAGACTTTGCCACCCTGAAATGGACAAACAATGGTTCTTCCAGAGTCCACAAGTTGCCTTACTGTTCTGCTGTTGGCACAAATCAAACATTCTTTCTATTTGTGAGGTTACTAATTATCTGTGTATCGGTTTGTCTAGATATCTTATGGATACTTACCTCAAGCAAATCTTTAAACTTCCTGAAATTGTTTAATACTCTAAGCAAGTCTGACCAACCTGGATACTGATCAGCTCATATGTGATTTATTCAAGACTCAGCTTGTTACTACAACCAAGACAAAGTGTTTTATTCTAACTACAACAATTTCCATTGTTGCTCCCAAGAGAACAGCAAAGACCAAGACAGGACAAGAAACTCACACAGCAATACTGACATTCTTGATCTTCTGATATTCCAAAACTCACCCATTCCAGGATTCACAGGCCTGATCTTAGGCAATCAACAGCAAACAACAAGTGCATTCTCTTTACCTGTAAGACCCAACTGTGCTCAGCTAATCCTCATCTTTGTTCTTCATAGAAGATTCTGTCTGCAATAGAACATCCATTAAACCTGCTGTCCAATTAAACAATCTTTTTGTAACTCTGCAATTGTTTTTGTTGCACAGACAAAACCTAGATCATTACATTTTCAGGGAATTCAAAAAGTCTGTAATACCTTACCACATCAGCCTGGAATCTGCTGGGTGCCATGTTGAGCTAAATATCCTGGTCAGGATACTCCATGAACAAGTTTCTGCTGTACTGACTTAGGAAAACACTCTTCCCTCATCTAAACAATGCGAAAGTGTGTTTAAAACTGGAAAGGTGATCTACTGATGTCTAGTTTTAGCTGAAAAATGTCTAGGGTTGATTATATGAAATAATCTAGCCAGACTTTCAACATCTTTGTTTAGGCTAAAGTTTCATGAGACCTCTGGCATGGACATTTTTCTAAAAATAAAAGACAATGACTGATATTCTTTAAATAGGCACCAATGGATTTGTGGTGTTTAAAGAGTAGTGAGCCAATGTTTCTCTCAATAGTAGTTAGTAAATTGCTGTCCTCTAAGTATAACAGCTGTCTGTGATGATGTGGATGAGGGGGCCAGGTAGAGTGTCTTCCTGATATTCCAGGTCAGGATTCTCAGCCCCCTGATCAATCATCCAAAATCCTAATATTTCCATGGAAACCACCGTAATAAAAACTCTTTATACTTTTACGGCTCCCAAAAGGAAAAAGACAAAATCTCCAGAAAAGTTGATCAGTACATTTCCTTTTATTGTGCTGATTTGCAACAAGAAAGCAAGAAATGACAATGTCAAAACTATTAGCCCTCCTGATGTGAAGCATCAGGTCAATAGAGTAGCCTCTCTGTCTCACAGCTGGCTTTGTCCTCTCACTGTAGTTCTTTGCTAGGTTGACATATGTCACTAGAGGTATACAAGCCCATTCTTCCATGGCGAATTGTTAAAGCTGCTGTAGATTGTGTGGTCTACATGCATGAACATTGACATTAAGCACTCGCCACAGAGTCTCAATGGGATTGAGATCTGTGCTATGATGTTTGTGTCCCTCAAAAGGTTTGTGACCAACATGGAGGTATGACTTCCATCATTATCTTGCTGAAGCTGAAGTTGAAAGTCTTTCCTTCAAGAGGTCAATATTTGTCTCAGAACAAGAAACAGACTTCCTAAACATCATGATGTTTCAACTGTCCATGGGCAATCTTTAGTCAAACATTGACGTGCTTTTTGTTCAGCAATGGAGGACTTGATCTCAAAGTCCTCCACAGTGAAGAGCTCTCACAACCGTCTTCCTTGACACATCAGATCCAGCAGAGGCCAGCTTAGTGTCAGTCAATCTCCTCAGCAGAAACCTGGGGTTTGTTGTTGACGTGTCCCAAAGTGACTTTTGAATTTTGGCCCTTATTGCTCCGCCCAAACAAACTTTTGTTTGCAACAGAATTTTTCTCCTGATGCTTTGCATTGATGCCTCATAGTGAATCTGCATCAAAATGACTTTTTTGTCATTGTTCACAGAAAAAGCACAACAAAATATAAAAGATAGAAACTCAGCTATTTTTCCCCAGCTATTCTGGATACCATAGCAATTAGAAATGCCCTTGTTCATTTGGAAGCAATACATGAACAGTTTTTCATGGTCATTTCTATGGAAATACTACCAGTTTTGTGTGAGGCTAATAATCCTGAAAGTAAACATAGGTTCACTTAATATTGCTGGCATTATTGCTTTTTGAATTGAACATTATCATTCACATTTCCATAACATCTTGGCAGAAACTTACTGCACTGATAATGATGGTGAGCTCCAACAATTCCACTTCTATAAATGGAGTGAGTTTCTAAAATATAGTAGCAGCAGCAACATGCAGTGGATATGCAACGGCACAGAAGCTAGATGAATAGGAATTAATCCAGGACAATCCTGGGAAAAAACCTGTCAGAGGCTGAGGGAGTTTTTCTTCCATCAGTAACTCCAAACATTCAGCCAGAAACCCAATGGAATGGTAGATCACAGCTGATTTATATGTTGGAATGGGCTAGTCAAAGTTCAGAACTGAATGTGACTGAAATCTGACCCAGTCTGAGTTGCTTAGAAATGAAGAAAATATTTGGCCAGTAGGTTATATGAAAAGTGGTTCTACAAAATATTAGTTTTAGTGTAATTTGGTAAAGTTTAGAAAACCTTGTATCACTTGGTTCCACTTCACAACTGTGCTCTGGTTTGTGTTGCCCTGTCACATAGAATACACTGAAGCTTGTGGCAGTTCCATGGCAGAATGAGGCAAGGTTCAAGAGGAATGAAAACATTTGAATGAACACTGTACTGTTGCACGCAAAATCGTGTGTGGTGGTGGATCTCCACCGTTCCTTCCTCCCACTGATTCTCTCAGTGTGTCTAGTAATGTCTCTTCTCCCAGCTTGTCGTCTTGCTCTCTGGTTCAGTAAGATGCTTTCTGTGTCAGTGAATTTTCTGCACCCATGCCTCTTGTCCACAAACTAACCCCAGGGGCGCAGCCTTGTTTTATGCATGTCCTCTTCCAGTCGCAAAGCCCATAAATGGTAGTTCAGTGTGAGGAAGTGAGCCAAGGCTGCTGCTGGGATGTAAAAGGCAGCTGAATGCTGCTGATGGGCAGTCTGAAGTCTCACTGACTATGGCTGATTGCTCCTCTTTATGCTCTCATGTACTTCTCTTTGTGATGCCAAGAAAAAAGTCTGCTACTGCATATCCAACTTGAACTCAGACGACTGGAGTTTGTGTTTCTCTGCTGGACTGGCTTAGAAAAGAAATTCTCCAGGCAGATCTTGAGGGAGAGGATTTTTCATCTGAAGCAGATGAATGAACTTCTGAAACAAGTTCTGTCGATTTCAAAAACCCAACAATATAACAACAAGACGTCTCCTTGTTTTGTGAAAATCACTTAACATGGTCTGATACAGTTCTTATCTTTTATTGAGGACATATCAGAACTTACATTAGAAACAAAGGCAGTGTGTTGTTCACATGTGTTTTCCTTTGAGAAGAGTTTATATTTCTTGCAGTTTACCCACCCATTGCCCACTGCTTGTCCAAAATGAAGTCTTTGGGACAGCAGGACCCAGAAATCCCTCCTCCTGTGTGACGTACCTGAAAAACCTTCAAGCGACTTTAACAGACTCCTCTGGACTCATGAGACCAATGATTTATCTACATCTATCTAGAAAGTGTTGACGCCCATCCAGGTTATATCACTGACAAACTGATTTCTAAAATGTAATGGGAAATAAAAATATGTAACATAGCACATTGAAGTCAGTATTGAGTAGATTCATCTTTAGTCATTGGAGTCATTGTGAATAGGTCTTATTTGTGTTTGGACTGGACTCTGTAATTTTCCTCTACTCTTCTTGCTCAGCTGTTTAATCTCTGTTAGGCTGAATGGGGATGGGCTGTGAACAGGCCATTTCAAGTCCTGGCAAAAATTCTCTCAGCTGGAGGTTGGGCTTTGACTTGGCCACTCCAGCACATCCATCTTGTTGCTTCAAACCGTCTCTGTGTAGCTTCATCTGGAATCCTCAGGTTGTTGTTTTGCTAGAAAATAACTTTTTCTCCAAAGCTGCAGTTTTCTTTCAGATTTAAACAAATTATGCCTGTGGGTGTTTTGTTAGTTTTTAGTTTTGATTTGGCTGTTGCATTTTGTAATCTTGATTTGTGCTGTTAGGTCTTGCTACCTGGATAGCTTTGAAGTGACCTGTTTTAGTTTCAGTTTCTCACAAACTGCTACTTGCTTCCTAGCCTGGTTTTGCTGCAGGTTTATGGTCAAATATTTAAGAGCTCTGGATTACAGCGCTTAACTAGATTTTGTTTCGAGATGCTTTTGTTTACTGAAAGCCTGGGTTTGATGACGTTAATCTATACTGATTAACCAGAGGATGGACCTTCCAGACACAATCGTCTGACAGAGACATGACTCAGGTGAGCTCTGTTCCACTTATTGTGAGATGATTAGCACCAATTAGATTTGTGGAATTAGATCACTTTTTTATGTTGTATATTTATATTTAATTGTCATTAACTCATAGAATCAGTTTTCAGTTTGACATTAAAGAGAATTTTTATATTTTTTTTATTTTTTGTCAAAACCAAATTGTTGATTGAGATTTATTTGTACCCAGGTGGATAGGGCTTTTTCTAGGACAGACCTGTAATTAAAAAGTATATTAAATATACTAGAAATATTAAATTAGTGTTTTTTTCTAATAACTTGAAAATTATTTAATAAAATAGACATTGACATGATCTTTTTCTGTCTTCAGAGGGGCTTTCTATTGACTTCCATTCATTTTTATTGTCCAACCCTGACCTTTAACCTCAACCTAACTCCATGACAACACTGATTTGGGCTTTGGATGCCATAAGGAGCAGGGGGGTCCTCACAACACAGTGTTTGTTAGAAAGTCTGGCCTTCTAAGATGAGAAATACTAACACACACATACACACCCACGCCAACACACACACGTATATTCAGAATAAACCATCTTCTTGGGATAAGAAACAATCTCAGAAAGAAATAATCCTGCCAGAGTTCAAATTGGTCCATTTTATTTGGTTCTGAAAGATTTATGAGCCATTTCAAAGGCTTCAGGTTTGTCTGTTTGGTTTTGGCTTCAGTTGCTGCTGCTGAAATGTGAAGCCTGGTTTTCTGAGGTCACATTTTACTACTTTCAGAATTTCTAGGTGCTCTACTTCCAACAGTGATCCTTCTGGTCTTTAGCTCTAGGAGACAAACTAGAATTTATATCTGCATAATAGAGTATGGCTGCAAAGAAATGCATCTTTTACAAAGAATGCATAATTTTTTTTATTTTATTTTAATATTTAATTGAGATTGCATTACATGTATGGTAAATTACTGTCTTAAGCCTCAATTTTTAAAAAAGTTTTGGACTTTGACTCTACTCAGGACTTGCTCACCTTTACCTTGGATGTCTTGACCTTTGACCTGGATGGGCATACTGTGACCGCTGTCAAGACTTCGGAGTAAAGACTAAATAATTATGACTTTCAAAACAATGACTTGATTTCAGTTTTTGGGCTAACATTTAACACAAAAAGCACATACGAGTTACAAATGCAGTTAACCTGTATGGAAACCCATCAGTGACAATAATAAATAAATATTAAAATAATGAAAATACAAACAAATGTGAAAAAGAGAAAACACTTGTGAAACATGGCACCTGTAACATTTATTTTTTTTCCACACCAACTATTTTGTCTATATGCGCAGCTGCCTATTTTAATCGTTAAAAATATATAAGGTGCAAATAAACAACATAGCTGAACATTTGAGATGAACACGAGTCAAGAGCATAAACTATAAGTCCATCTTGTCATCTTAAAAAGCACATAGTATTATCGTTTAATTGCCACAAGAGTTCTTTGAAGTGTAACTGTGAATAGAAAAACTTCAGTAGGAAGACTTTAGAAATTCAAGTTTTTGAAAGAATATTCTAATAAATAAAGGATAAAAGAAAAAGAAAAGTATAGGCCCAAAAGAGTTTCTCTTAAAGAATACATGATAGAAAGAAAAACATCTTGACTGGCGGTGAATACCAAAGAATAAAAATCCATGTGCAGCCTGTCTATGTGTAGATAGTGATGGGGTTGGTGCAGACAGCTTTGAAGCTTAACCACCATCAAGGTTTACCAGGTGAAATCCCAGAGAGCCTCACATCAAAGACTCGTTGAAGCCATTTAGTTGAAACAGCAAACAAGTGTTCTGGTTCAAAAGCAGCTGGATTTTTATTTCACACCGTTTATGTGTTTTAGATTAATTTTATCAACCATTAGACATTTTCTGTAGGTTTGCCATATTTACATCAATGCATTGTCGATTTATGCAGATAGAATGAATCTCTTACTTGATTATTTTTTGTGCATTGTTCATTAAGGCATGATTTATCTGTAGACATCATGTAAAATGTGTTCATCTTTTATATAAAATATGTTTTGGTTTTCATCAATACATTATGCAGATGTGCATAATTTTAAAACAGTGAGTGAAACTGCCTTCAGGAAGTGAGGTGGAAGTTGTAAGATATCAGTTATGTGGAGGAGCTGCACCTGTAAGGCAGCTCCTCCATAGGAGGTGCTCCTCCTATTGTTTCATTATTGGTATAATATTATTTTTATCATGAAATGCACTCTGAACTGCCTTGTTGGTGAAATGTACCATAATAATAAACCTGATTTAACCTTTTTTTACTGAATTAATACAAACTGGCTAAATTCAATCAGCATATTAAATGTATTTGATTGACGTAAAAATAATCTTGTTCAATGAATACCTTAATCATCTGTCACAGAGTTTGAATTCAGTTAATATTAATTTCCAGAATTTTTTAATTTTCATAAACTTTTGTCTTACTTTGTAGCATATGAAATAATGATTTTCAGTTCCCAGTTTGTTAGCGCAATGGTAAAATTCCTAATTGTCTCAATTTAGTCACCACTTATATCATGTTTCTATCTAAATTACTTCAATGATTTATCCAAAAATATATTCTCTAGAAGTCTGGCAAAATTCTACCTTTCTCACTCCAAGCAAGAATTACAACAAAGAGAGGCTAGAGCCAATCACCAATCTCACAGGATTACTTTTCTGCCAAACAAATAATCCATCTTAATCCACTGTGGCAGCTGTGTGACTGTGGCCTCCCACTCTGCCACATTCTCTCCAAATGACAGCGCTGTAATGCAGCTATAATGAACATGTGACATAGTTTGTTACCCCCTTCTCTGGCTCACACAGCCTGGAGATATGTGTGATTACATAAATTAATTGCCACAGTTTCTGATTTCATGTGACTCAACTAAATTCCTCAAATCCTGGCAGCAAGCGCTTGTGAGGAACTATTATGATTGGGATGTGGGTAGTCATTAGCTGTCCATCCATCTGTCCGTCCTGCAGCGTCACACTGGGGCTTGTACCTACCTCCAGAGGTCATTGGGTGAGAGGCAGCATACACCCTGAAAAGATCACCAGTCTGTCGCAGGGCAACACTGAAACACACAAGACATGATCAGAACATAAAAGGAGGAATTTGCATTTTAAAGATAAAATGTCTCTTGTATCCGTGCCAACAAATTAAGAAAATCTTTATCACTTTGCATAGCTATGCAGACTTTCAAAACGCATTTAGGATTTTCTCTTGGTTGCTCAGGGCATATTCTCTGGAAGACAGAGCAGAGTTAGAGGAGCTCAGATCAGTAATTATTAGTATAGACTTCTACTGCATGTCAGCCTTGGGGTGGGGGCTGAGGATCCTGGGGTGACTAAAGATGTGAGTGCTAGCTAGCGGTCAGTATTCAGTGATGTTTTGCTCCTTACTGGTCAGCAGAGTTCAGATGTTTGTGCCATGAAATCAGATCAAAGATCAGCATCCGCTGAACCAACAGTGGCTGTCTAAGTGTTGTAGGAAATGTTGGAAATTCACTCATGGCTCCCAGAATTTTTATGTTTGTGTTAACAAAAATCCTTTAACTGTTTCCTTTCCTTAATTGCTTTGACAGCTGATGTGGTTTTCATTTCTCCTTAATTGTATATAATACACGTGTTACAGCAATTTAATTTTCAATAAGCAGGGGCTAAAATTTACTGTCAAAGATGGGCTTTACGTGTCAATCGGCTTGACTTAGTAAATGTGACATTAATGCTCCAGCTGTTATTTTTATAAATTGTCATGGACCAGCAGCAACACTGCTGATAATGTTGTCTAACTGAAAAGTTCTTCATCCACAATGCTAATAGCACCTAGAGGCTTTAAGCTATCTCTCACTTAGGCATCAGCACACTGCAGTTTCCCACCCATTAAGGCGAATTAGTCTATTCTAATCACATTGTTAATGAAAGGACTGTCTCTGATATGAGTGTACACTCATTCACTACAAAAAATCCAACTGTCTGACATTAATTCCAAGTAATTTTGGTGGACAATCGTCGTTAGTTGTTACATTTGAGGGAAAAGAACTTGCACATAAAGCCACAACGCAAACTGTATCTGGGAATATAGGAGCAACACCTGAAGACATCAGCCAGGAAGCAAAAGCTTGGACAAAAGAGACTTTCAAAAGGCCGGAGTGATGAAGGCGACCTACTAACCTCCAGTTTCACCAGCTCAAGTTTATGACTTTTTAGGATGTTTGTCTTTTACAACCGTCATCAGTGAAATTTAACAACTGCATCACAAGAAAACGTTTCAATGGAGCTTTAGCAATGCTAGAAAAACAGAAATTTTTGCTGTTTGTATTTACTATAGTGCACAGTTTTGTTGCACAGAATGCAACAAAACTAGAGGCTTTTTATGCTACACAAATGGGCCAGTGGTAAAAAATAGTTTCCCATCTGCCTGGCTATATAAGTTTAGAGTTACCCAGGATAAACACAAGGTGTATATTAACAAGAAGCTACTGATGTCTGCAACTGCCTGAAGATACGGAACGCAATGAAGATGTCTCTGTGTGATTCAAACTTTTAAATAACAGAAAGGTTTTGTGGGTGGAACAACATAAATTATGAGATTAAATAGTTCTACCACAACCAAATTTAAGACCTGTGTGTGACATATTTAAAGCCAGCTTGATTTTTCAAACAAATTTAAGACATTTTACAGCATTATTCAGACATAAATTTCAGACTTTTTAAGCTTGTCAACAGAAATTTGAAGAAAGTGATAAAAAAAATATAGTAAGTACTAAACAATGCTAATTCAATAATTCTGCTGAATCTAACTGACCTATAACAGAAAAGTGGTGTAATTTAATGAAAGTGGAAATAATATGTAGATATAATTTTCAATATATTGAAAATAATAATAATGCACATATTTATTTACAGCAAAATAAGTGTTTTCTACTGCTAACGATGATTGACTGCAGTTCTTTCTCATGTCCACCTAAGCGTGCCAGATGATCTGGTTCATGCTAAATTGTGTGGAGAGCAATAATAACCTTACATATTTATTCATAGCATGGCTGCATGTTATAATCACTGAAGGTTATAGGAACACCCGTGAATTGTGTTTGTTCTGTTCAATCGGACAAACCTATCTTTGCTATATTTGCTCCTATATTTGCAGCCAGTGGGTCTGCTCACATATCTGCAAGTCATGACAGAAAAACGCATTCAGCTCTGTTTCACAGCCTGAAGCAGACAATTTCAGATAACAGGGAGTTTCTGAATATTTCATTTTAGTTTACCTCTTTTTATTACTATTTTTTCCGCATTGTAGTGAGCTTGCACTCCATGCTGACTGATAAAAATTGCTCTGTCAGTTCTTTTCTTAATCTTTTTTTTATATTTTGTGTTTTGGTACTGTAAGGCTTCAGTCAGAGAAGGGTATTCTTAAGTTTACTTCACTGGTCTCCATGCTTTCGAGACCAAAGAGCGTCGTTTCAAACCAGCCATTACCACCCAGGCATGGTCAGGATATCGAACACCAAGGCTGCTTTTGAACACCGTGTTTGGATAATTCCTGACTGGAGGTGAAACAGATCAAATCTGAAAACTTCTACAGACTTGAAAACCTTAAAAAAATCAAGCTGACTGTTTTTCCTGAAATCTCCAATTGCACACAACAGAAAATCAATCCAACTTGCTTTTGGACCTTTTAATTTTGAGTGCCTGTTTGTTATTCATTTATATAATATATGTAAGAGGATGATTTACAAACAGCTTTTTGAAATAGCTTGTACATCGGCTACTGAACGGTTACTGAAATAACTTGAAACTGACCGAAGTACAAAAAATGACTAAAAATTGACTAATGAAAATCCTACAACAGTTCTTCTTTTTCTGTTTTGAGTCTGCGCCTTCTCAAGCCCCCAGTGCCAGGTTCTGGTTCTGCTTGAGGTTTCTTCCTGTTAGAGGGGAGTTTTTTCACCCTACTATTGCTACAAGCTTGCTCAGAAGGAGGGATGGCGTTGAAGTCAACCACACATGCAAGTGATTGTCTAATGTCACTGTGTACTAATCCAGGAAGAATGAATGCTGCAAGTCATGACTTGGTGCAACTGGGTTTCATTTGATTTGATTAATAAACTGAGATGAATGCCCTGTTTGATAACTCACATTCAAATGAGATGAGCTTGAATTGAAATTACTACAGATTACATCTGTTGTGATTTGGTGCAAAATACATAATCTGACTTGAATTGAACTTTTTTGAAGCCAAAATTAACTTCAAAAAAGAAATGCTGCTTTGTTGTCCTTTGCTGCTTGTGTGTCAGATTTATGGGTGTAGCAGAAATGCAATCCAGAGGTTCCAGCTCGGGACTTTCATTTGTGAAACTAATTTTAATTGCGTCTATTATTCAATGGAAATACCGTAATTGCAAAACAGTTTTTTTTTTTCTTACTTTAGTGGAATGTCGACAAAGTTTGCTCACATATATATTGGAAACTCTGCTAATGCCTTCCTGTTTAAATCATTAATTACCTGAGCTTAATGACAGTTTTGGTTCAGTCACACTGAGGCTTGATGATTGCCCAATCTGCTGCATCCCAATTAGTTTGATACAAAACATTTCAGTGACACAAAAGCAAAAAATAAAAACAGAAGAAACATCAAATATTTTCACAGCAGCGCAGAGAAAAAAAAGCAGAATGGAGGCCTGATTGACATCTAGGCTTATATAAGAAGACGCAGCTGACAGTGAGAGGAAGGTTGCTATACCGCTGCTTTCTGACATCCCATAATCAAGACTGAACCTTGTCCAAGTTGAACCAAATTCACTTCTGTTTGTTCTAGTTCCAGAACCAGATATGAGTCTCACCTGAGACTTAATGATATCTCCTCACTGCTTCCCACATCTGTCTTCCTGCCTGCTCGCTATGGAAGCTGCCATTTATGATTTGGATCAAAAGCCCAATTGGTCAGAGGATGGCTTAGAAAATTTCCACGGTTTAAGGTCAGGGACACACTGCAGGCAATATCAGTCCAAATTCATGAGACTCATAGCTGACACGGGATATCTGCAAGGTGCACATCTTTATTTGAAAAGCAAAGATCACTGTCAGGTCAAGGAGAACGAAAACTGGAAATATTGCTGTCAGACAGACAGTAGAAATACCTCTAAATAAAGATGTGAAGGGAAAAAAAGGGACGAATATTTAAAAAAATGGTTGCTCATCTGGCAACCTCCAAAGCAGCTTGTGATGTATTATTTAATATGAAGAGAACACATTTCTGCTTCATCCGCTCTGTGAGGAGAGAACTTTACAGAACTCAAACGGATTCAAACAGATTCTCAATAAAACCGGAATGATGCAATCCAATCACATCCTACAGAAGAACAAACATACAATTAAGAGCCAGAAGATAATGTTTTATCTGACAGACCAACACAAATCAGTGTTATTGTCTGAAACACAAAGGAGAGGACACACAGTTTCAACATGTTATGCTAATAACTATATCCAATTGTTTTTAGATGACCAGACTGGACCAGATACTTTATAACACCAAAATAAAAACAAGACATCAACTGCTCTGTTTAAAGGAATTTCATCACTTCTTCCATTGGAATTAGCAGCGATCACTGAAAGACGTTGGTTGACTTCACAGAGAACGGAGCTGGGCTCAGAGACACAGGTAGAAAACCTCAGGTTGATCTTTTTATCAGGGCAGCGAAACATTCACTCCTTTCACGTATAGAAGTGTAAAAAAAAGAAAAGAGCAAAAGTATTCTTGTTTTTGTTGTGTTGTGCGTTGTGAAGTTCTGGGTGTGGAAAAAAAAAAAACTAACTTTACATCTATTCTAAGAGATACACTGCTCAGATGCAGCTGGAGAGGTGGAAGCATCAAAGTGACGATGGGAATCTGAAACTTCAAATGGGAGCACGAGGGAGCGCAGCAGATGAAACAGCATCACCCTCAGCATTTGCTCTTGGGGAAAGTTTGGTTATTGCTCTGTCTGGAAGTGAGGCAGAAGTTCTGTCCAGGGGACAGAGACAACGTATCACAAGCAAACATAAGTGTTAAACTCCAGGGGAAATGGCGTCGTTAACCCTGCAGGGGGTCAAAAGAACCATTCCTTTATACACTAGGAATGTAGTGAAGGGTGAAGGAGTACTCTAATCTGAACCAGCCAGCCACAGGGTGAGAACCGATGTTAAGAGGTATCATAAAAATGTTCAGACGTAGAAATCCACTGTACATGTTTTGATGCAAGAGGGACTGGTGCACTTTACAAAACACACAGAGGTCAGAAATGCCAATCTTTAAGTGTCTAGGATTTGCAAAGCAGCCAATCCAGAAGTGCCATTCATTTTGCCTTGTGTTGATTGACTGTTCGCTCCAAGACCAGAGACAAGGAAGACTATGGATGTTAGCTTTGCTGTAGTGCCAGCATGAGTTCCACTGTGCGTTTTAATGCATATTAAGGAATATCTGCTGATTGAACTAAACAGTTACAAGTGTTTTTGCAGGGATTCTCAACTATTGGCAGATCTTCTGGGTGACTGTCGTCCCTAAGTACCCCAAATACCAGGGGTCCGCTAAACGGTGTGTATGTGGTTTAATATGTTCATCCTTGAGACGAATGTTTCAGTTTCCCTTCTGTTTCCACAACAATCCAATCTTAGACATTTTTTATGAGTACTAAATGGATGGTAATAATTACTCTTTGACTTTCTCATAACCTTGGCGATACATTGTGTAGAACATTTTTCTCCTCTGTGTATTTCTCTCGATCCTTTAAAAGGTTTGAGAGTGAGAGGAAACGTTGAGGCCTAGCCTCTTGAAGAGTGTTTGCCTCAGCAACAAAGCTCCGACAGGCATTGATCACTAATTTTGTAGCTGTAAGAGACTGTCAAATATCATGTTGCCTTATTGCATCAACACCGAGACTGCAATCGATCAAAACACCAACAAAGATAAAACCTCCCTTGCTCTGAAGCAGTAAGAGGGCCACATCCTCGTGCTCATGCATCACCACCAAAGGAGTGAGTGCTCCTGAAGAGTCCCGCGTCATGCCTCACCAACCACTTTATAGACTTTATGTATCTGTTTGCCAGCCTGAGGCGACAGGAATCGTCTGTACTTAAACACAGAGGAGGAGACGTGTCCTGGCACTTTCAGAAACCCACTCCCACAGCCCCTGTCTCTCTGCATGTGATTACTGCCACGGCTTGTCTAAATCATCTGAGGCCAGCTTGTCCTCTGTGAAGTATTAAACACTACACTTCTTGCCCTCATCTACTGCTGCTGCCATTAAGTCCGCAGGTCTGACAGTCTCTTCATTCTGGAAGAGTGAACACGGCTGCACATACCTCTCATCCACGCGCATGCAAACCTCTGTCAGCTCCAGTTTCCATGAGGCGTATTTAATGTAGCTGCACGCTGCAGACTGAGACATGAGATCCAGATGTTGTCAGGACTAACTAAGCCTAATGATGATGAAGAGAAGCTGAGCGTTGTGTCAGAAAAGTATTCAAATGTTCAAAAAGTACATTTCAAAATTAGATCTAGGAATGATTAATGCCAAAATAGTAGAGGCAAGAAATCACTTCAAAAGAACCCGTGTGACGACACGAAGTAGGCCGAGAGGTCTCAGAAAATGAAACGGAAAACGTCCCTAACCTACCAAAGGAGATCACCAAGGAATCCAGAAAACCTACAGCTCTGCTGGTCTCACCATCCCAGTTAAGGTCAGAATGAGGCCCATCCGGGTGATTCTACACATATCCTCATGTTTTCTCTCAGTTCGGTTGACTAACTGACTCTGAGTCTTGGGATAGCAGAGATGATCATTTTTGAAACCACATTTTGGAGTGGATAATTTTCAAATAAATCAATACGATACATAATAATATAGTAAATAAATGGATTCATAAACACAAAACAGAAGCATACTATATGTCTAACTTCCAGTTAATGTTTTCCCCCATCAGTTACTATTTTCATTTATTTCAGTTAGCAAATTTTTTTTATTTCCAGTCTTTATTATTGTGGTTAACTATAATAACCTTGTTTGGAAGCTGCTGCTGCTAAAAGTGGAACAATTCGTTATTTATTAGGCTGAGAGGTATGTTGGTCTGTTTTGTACTGATTTACTCTGGCTATGTTTGATTTCAAAAGTTCATTAATGATCGTCGACATTTCAGTGTGACAAAGAAGCAAAAACTAAAGAAAACAATGAAGGATACAATATTTTCTCACATCGCCTTACCCATTTCAGGTTATATCTTTAAATGGCAGCACAGGCAGAGAATTATTATTTTTCATTATCCTGAATTCAACACACACTATATCTAATTGTACAGTAGTGAAGGAAAAAAGCCATTATTAGGGTGCTATATTCACTCTCTTTTCCAATTATCTGAAATACAAAGTGTGCAGAATTAAACTCCTTATCTAAAATTTCCACTTGTGCTGTAGTATGAGGAAATGACCAGCAGTGGTTTCATCATGCAGCGTGCATGCTAACACAAGGACAGAGACGCCACTCGGACTTTTTTCAGTGGTCTTCCACTGCAGGTTGCAGGTGAAGTTGTAATCCTACTCAACATTTAATTTGGCTCCACTCAGGCAGCGCCGACGTCCCTTCATCAGTCTCATGAAAGTCACCCAGTCAATCTTGGTCGATCCGCCGACTGGAGCTGATATAAACTTCAGAAGCAACGAGGACACCCCCGACTGCTGGGGCTTATGATGTGGGGAGAGGGAATAAATGATGACGATATCAAAGGGAGGCCTGCCTCGTCTCCCAGCTCTGACTCAACTGTTCAGACCTCCTTTTGGCTTGTTTTATGTAACATGATGAGAAGCTCTGCTCTCACTCACACTGGTTAGAACAGAGCCTGACCTTGATGCTGAAGGTTATCACTTTCCAGGCTTCTGTGTTTTATCTGTCTTTCAATTTAGGCGGTGGAACAAAAAAAAAAATCTAACATGTCCCATTGATAAATATGCCTCTCCTTACTTGTTATTGATATTTTATAACAAATAAGTTAAGAAACTTTTACTGTATATGAATCTGAGAAGGATTAACAGTCCATCACAAAATTATTTTAGGGACATCAGTCTGTGAAATATTAAGAGATAATACCCTTGAATCATAATACACTATTCAAGCAGCACATTACTGTTTTATGACTCCACATCAAAAGCGTTGTTTTTCCACAAGACTGTATTTTGTCATGTGGACGTAGTGCTAGCTAGCTGTAGCACCAAGAAACAAATTCAAATATTTCATTCAAATGAAGATATAAAGACAGTTTCTTGTAGCAAGTAAAATATGTGTTGCTTTACTGTCTGAACTCTTCCTTGTATAGCTGCCATTTTCCTTGTTGTCTTGGTGAGAAGTCAACACTATGCTCACCTCTGGTCACTTCCTGGTTGGTTATGAGCAATAAAAGTCATTTGTAGAGATTTTATATTTTTAAAGATAATCGGTTCAAACCTTGACTTGAGCTTTACTTGCAGTGTGTGTGTTTGCTCTCCATGCCATGTTTCGTTTTCTTCCAAAATAGTTGCGTCTCATGTTAGCAGCTTTAGGTGGGCAATTACAGAGTTTGGTTGACCACTGATTTGTTGCACATTGTAGATGTAAAAAAAAAAAGTTTCTCTTTCCTTTCTTCTTTGTTCTCCTTCATTTGTAACTAAGATTTGTTTCTCTGAAGTGTTGTGTGATGAGGAGCACCTGAGGAACCAGGACAGGTTGACAACATTCTGACAACATTTTTCCCTGCAGTCGGTTTCGCCTGCAGGAACACTGTGTGCAAAAATTTATACTTAGATCTTCATATTGCCTCCTATAGTTTTTGATTTTGGCAGTAAGGTTCTGTGCTGAGGGCACAACTCTTTGAGAGGGTGGCAGGAGTGCTAGGGGAAAAAAATCCCTCTGTTTTATTTTTTTCCTTTTTGCATGTAAATTTGTGGTTTCAAAGTATTTCACAATGACACGTAAAAGCATAGAAATTCACAATCAAGGTGACACAGCAACAGGTGATCAACTCTAGCTCTAAAATATCTACACTTCACTTCGATTGCTCTACTATAAATGAATTAATAGAAACTGGGGATTCATGAATTCTTTATTCCGATTGTAAACAGAAGGGAACTTTTTGTTGACTATTAACTAAATCTTTTATTTTAGGTAACAGTCCAATAGTTTTTTTTTGCAAATTTACTTCTAAAACATTCATTGTGAAGCTTTTAATTATGTTTTTAATTATTCAAAAACATACCTAAAAATCTGGTTTCATAAACTCTTCCGATTCAAACTTCGTTTACAAGTAATTTGACATGACATCTAAATGTCCCGACTTTTGCGTGATGGTGAGTTGCAGGCGTCCCTGTGTTTTGGTGGAGACCAGCCACAGTTGGTTCGGTACCACAACACCGAACCAACTGTTAAGGACGATGCAGCAGTCTATTGGCTGCAGGCTTAGTAAATTTCAGTCTGTGTAGCCCAATAGAAAACCAGAGAGAGAGAGAGAGAGAGAGAGAGAGAGAGAGAGACCTGGTTTCTCTATCACTAATCTTATACGCGCAATTCACTCTCGCTATGAGAGCAATTAGATTTAGCAGCGTTCCCAGCGCCTCTGCAGTGACTCATTGAAACATCTTCAGTGCTGATAAAGCCGCATCTCCTTTCCCCTCACCTCACACACACGCAACACACGCACACGCGCGGGGGAAACATAACCCAGGACGTGCTGCTGCGCTCCCTCCGGCACACATGGTGCGCGCTGTGCTACTTTGGATTTGGAGAGCAGGAGCTTGGATGTGGACTGAAAAGCATTTTGTTTGCGCATGTGGGCTGCGGAACCGCGAGGAGTCAGGACTCGTATGTTAGGGATCCGGACGGAGGTGAGTGACACAACAGCAGTCCGTGCGTGAGGAAGCTGCAGGTGCATGAGCTTCACTTTGATTGGAGTTGGTTTGGAGGAAAAAAAAATGTCTGCGGTGCGGACGGTGTGAGCGATGCAAGAAGGAGCAGCTGGGATGAAAATCACGAATCCCTCATCGCGCAAATGACTAAGTGCGCTTTTCACGTTTCAGGCGACATTCATGTGCAACCAGACTGCAAAGTCAGAGCCAAAGCAAACAGTGAAGAACAGAGACTACAGGCGGCAGCAACCTGCTTTTAAACACATTCCATACATTATGCGTTTGTCAACAACTCTTTTTTTTTTTCTTAGCTATCCAAGTGTGTGTGCGTGCGTGCGTGTGCGTGAGAGCTGCAACGCAGACTGACGTCCTCCATCAGCACGGCTCTGTGCGCAGCCCGGCCGCCACAAGATGGTGGTGTGGAGATCTGGATGTGGCTTCTGGAGAAACAGATGAGAGGAGATCAAACAGGCTGCTTTCTGTCTCAAACATCAAAAGATAGAACTCAAACTAGAAGTTTCCACTGGACAGAGGCACCTGTTCAACCAGCTAAACCTTTATTCTGCACAAATGAGACAAATACTCTAAAACACACATTTAACCTGTTCAGTGTCTGATACGTGCCAGAATAATTAGAAAGGAAAAGCATTGCACACTGAGATCACTGCTGACGATCAGAGCTCAGATGATGGTGTCGTGGTTTTGTTGGCCGCTGCCAGCTTCATTCACAACATCCGAGTCAAATAACGACACATCTGGGGATTTATTTTAAGGCAATCTGCATCCTTATGTGATATGAATGCATCTAAACATCATGAGTGTGTTTTAAGTGGACCTCAACCAAATCTGAGGGAGTGGTGAACAAAGTGTCATTAGCACTAAATTGAGTCTTTTACCAGCATGAGCTTGAAGGCCACTCAGAGAGGAAGACACGATTCCTCCTTAAGCTTCATGCAAAGACAGTTTGCAGATGGCGTCAGGGACAAAAACCTTCATTTTGGAAGACATTGCCCTGTTGGTGTTGGATTTGAGCTGTTCAGATGAGCTTTGGATCGTTGGTGGGGCGGCTGAACTTCTCCACCCTGAAACGAGTCGATGAGGTTTGAGAACCAGATCAGGATCAGCCTCCCCTTTGGGTGTTTTCCAGACATGCCAAGGCCGACTCAATCCTGCAGAAGCTTGTCAACTTTACAGTTGTCCAGAAGTCTCTGACACTCTCCATGAGGAAGACAAAAGTCATGTAAAAGAAGTTAGTTGTTTCACCGAGTGGAAGGAGAAAAGTAGAAAAGCTGAAAGCTGCATCCTTTAGGCGACTGAAGGAGATTCAGAAGTCTGGTGGGCCAGTGACTTTTCACAAGTCCAAAGTCACTGCAACCATCTAACAGGATATTTCAAAGCACTTTATGTTTCTGTCTGTTCAAAAGCCTTATGGAGATGCAAAATTCAATTTCCACCTGGTTCACACTGTTAAAAGCACAGATACCTGCTAGCAGTCAGGCCTCATCTAAACCCCATAGAGAGTCTGCGGAGTATCTTAAAGAGTCACATTAAAGACACCAAAACCAATAATTCTAGTTCAATTATTAACAGTTCATTTCCCTCCTCGTTTCTAAAATAAACCTGTCAAGTCCAAGTGATAAAAAGTTGACCCTGGAAGAAAGTCCAAGTGTTTTGTCAGTGACTTTGAGGAAGTCTTCCTTCCTGGGTAATGCTTGTGGTGGCAGTGGAAACGAACAACTGTCTTTGACCAGAGAAACGTCCAGCAGAACCAGACTGACTGACCAGCTTTACAAAGAAACATTCACTATCTGAAAGTGGCCAATCAGGTTCTACGTAGGAATATGACAAAGTTTGAAGGTCACAACAAAATGTATTCATTTATTATTAAGTACAACTATCTGGTTGCATATGTGTGCACATAATTTATTGAAGGAGCTTGTTAGTTAATTTGAGCATTCAGTTTTCTTTGCTTTGACTTTATCAGCATCACAAACCTTGGATTTTCTCACATTTGTTCTCTCTACTTGCCAAAGTTCTCCAAACTCTTTCTGATTGTGAGAATATGGCTTGTAAAATGTAGCTCTGGACTTTGGCCAGGGCTACATCTTCATCCCATGAAGTCAGTTCTCTCTAGATTTGAATGCATGCCTGGACTTACTATGATGCCGAGAAACAAAAACATATTTTTAGCTTTAGCTCTCTTGCTGAGCCAAAACTGATATTAAATTATATTGAATTGCTTACAATTTCCCATAAAATCCCACTATTCTGATTGAAAGGACAAAACATGTCCTTTTGGTAGCTGTGTTTCAGTTGTTTTTTATAATACATAAAATCTCATATTTCATACAGCAAAAAGAAACTCTGAGCAACCTACAAAGTCTCAGCACAGCATTTAGATCAGAGTTACTGTAGGTCTGGACTTGGCATGGCAAGTCTTTTTTTGCTGCTGTGTTTTCAGGTCCCAGTTTGAGCAACATCTTTTCCCTTCTTGTAAATGGTCACATAATAATTCCTAATAATTGCATTATTCTTGAAACTTTGCTGTTGAAAAGGAGTGAGCCTTTGTTTCACAGGACTTTACTTGGTATTTGGTTGTTCATAAACTCACTGAGTTATGTCCATTTTAATAATCCTTCCTAAAGTCACAGACATGAAGACTCGTTTTTTTTCTGAAACAGTTGGTTAGCAAATCCTGACTGACACATATTCCCCTGCATGTTGTCTTAGTTTTTGTCAAATATGGACACATTTTGTCATATTTATGTTATGTTATGCCTCTTTTTTGTTTAATCTCCTCCAGGTAGCAAAATAAACTTTGAAAATTGAAATATCTTTTTTAAACTTCAAGTTTTTATCTGCAAGGCTTTGTTACATTTTTTTAACAGTGTGATTCTCCTATACATATGTCTTTTTATCTATCAAACAATACAGATCTACAATCTAGAAAGACTATTTACTAATTGTTTAATGTTTATTTCTAAGTTCATGGCATTCACACTTTGGATCCAACGGTTGGATTACTAAAATAAAAAAAACATAACATCTTCCTTGTAAGTCAGAGACGCCACAGGCTTTGACTGGACATCACACTGTGCATTCTGGGAGCAAAATATCTATTTTATCATGACATAATGTTTTCTGCTTTGTCTCCTAGTTTGTAAAGAGATACAAATATTTGGTTTTGTGATATTGTGGCATGTTTAGAATGTTTTTTTGTAGAATACCAAAGAAGCTTTTATCAACAGAGGCATCAACTTTAGTTTCTAAAGTATAAAATTTTATTAAGGTGTACCTTCATTTAGCATTAATCTATATTAGTATTCATTAATATCCATAACAAACAAACACCTTAGCTTTGTGGACTTTGTTCTCAGCCTAAAGTGTTTGACTATAATTGTCATTGTTACATTTGGAGGAAAACAAGGGAAGCTTGCAAGCCTGTAAGGTACGGTAGTGGCAGCATCATAATGTGTATATTTGCTGCAGGAGGAACTGGTGCACTTCACAGAATAGATGACATAATAAGACATAGGAATATGCTTCTACATCTGAGAGAGAAAAAGCAGAGAGCCAGTAGAATGGCTTAGTCAAAGCCCAGATATAAATTCAACTCAAGATCCAAGTGAAATACATTTAGTTCTGTGAAAAAAGGTTAATGGAACATGGATTTGTTTGCGAGAAGCCGTTGATAGTAACTTAGTGTTTTCCACAGCCAGTTTTCAAACACAGCGAATCAGGGCATTCTTTTCTCCCTCGTTCTGCTTGCATTAGGGTTCCCTAATGTGACATCCTGTAGATTTTAATGTCAAAGCAGAAAACAGAGACAAACAGTGCAGAAATATGCTAAAGCTTTCGAATGCATTCTACATACTCAGTGGTTAATCATCAGCTGCTGGGGCTCAAACAGTCTGTGACATCCTATAGTTAGGAGGACAGCGTGTCTCCGGCAGAATCATTTTATGATGATTGAAATGCAAATGACAGAAAGCGCCTTCATTGATATTCATAAGACTTATCTTGTATAATTATTAAGAGTGAGTACATTGTTCTCTGACTGCAAAGGAGAGTCACAGTGCAAGATCAGCATGCAGGCCGAGCCGTGTGAAGGACGGTTTGTCATAAAACACTGAGTTATTACAAATGCAGTTGCCTGTGTCAATTTATTATAGAAACATTTACAAGCACATAACCTGGGGTAACAATAAGAAACTGTTTGGCTTCATTTTGTTGCATTCGCTGCTTCTACTGGTTGGAGATTGTTGTGCAGCCATGTGCAGCAGCAGCAGCTCTCCCACTATTCTGTGGAATCATTTTCATTTACTGTGGGCAATAACCAATGATCAACAGTCTGTGAGCTAATAGTAACCTATTGTACCTGATGAATATCCATTTGTATATATATATATATATGTATAAATATGTGAAGGGAAAGAAGGTCTATGATCTTTCAATACAGATGCTTTCTCATACTGTGCCCCCCGAAACTCCCTTTGTTTTTTTACAATACAATATTAATGTCCTCAGTGATGTTAAATCAGACTAAACCTTTTCTGTTTAAGTCAGTTAAGACTTTTAAGTCACCTACTCAGGAGTCACTATCCACAGTTAAAGGCCATTCGGAGAGGACGAAGCTACTGCTGCAAAGGCATCACAAGGCAGATTGATGTTACAGGAAAAAGCTTGTTTCTGTTCATAGGCAGGTAGTTTCAGGCTGTGAGGATAATTTGCTGCAGGAAGTTCACAAAAAAACTATTTGGAATCATGAGGGAAGAACATTATGTGGGAATATTGAAGCAGCATCTCGGAAAGTTAAAGCCAGGGACAAGTAGAGGCTAAGGCTAACGCTGTCTGCTAATTGAATCAGAAGAAACACGATGACTCTGCAAAGGAAGGTATTAGGGCTCCGACATCTGAAAATACACGTTGGGTTAGGATCATTTTGACAACTCTTTAGCTTGAACAGTGCTGACAGGATAAGTCAGTCTTTGATCTGGTGCTGTGTGGTTTTCACAGAGTAGTCTTTATAGCAGAGGGTGATTGTAAATGATGAACAGCTTGGGGCTGGCCACTGTACATCAAATACTACGCCCTATAAGAGGAGAGGCGTAGAGGGGAGGGAGGTCTAGCTGGCAGGGCCGCCTGGCACTGAAGGCTGGTAAAGAGAAATTTCTTCACATTTCAGGTAGTTTCAAACCAGTACACCACTTCAATGAGCTAAGAGATTTTCGCAAAACCCTTAAATCTGCTTCTCGTCTCTTAAACTATTGTTCTCAGAGCATGAGGATTCACCTACTGGAATTTCATTGGTCTTATTTACTTAATTCAGTCTAATTGGGCTGAATTTACAATCATGGTCACCTGCTGCTGATTCTGATGCAACTTAGTTGTCCTCTTGTCTTAGCCAAGTTTTAGCTTCTGGGGTGACATTGTCACATGTTGCTGTGGAAAACTTTCTAGCTCAACCCTTCCATTCAGCTATATTTTCAGACATCCGCTAATTTTCCCATTATAACATAATTCTGGCCTGTAGTCCAATGGACTCTAAGCCTTGTCCTGGAGATCTACTGTCCTGCAGGTTTTAGATTCAACCCCGATCACACCTGCATTAAATGAATGGGTCATTATGAGACTTCTGACAAACTTGATGGGATGCTGAAGAGGCAATTCAATAATTATTTTCAGCTGTGTTGGAGCAGGAATTCATCTAAAACCTGCAAGACATTCCTGCTGTAGAGTCTGAGATGAAGTTATTTTAATGTTTTGCATTTTATCAGAGCATCTGACCTTTGCCAAGACATCCATTCTTGGTAAAATTAGCCTAGAAACTATCCTAAATGTTGGCATCCAGGCTCTAACAGAGAATGTTCTTCAACAATAGAAAAAGATAACATCAGAACTTGGAAATTGTTCTAGTACTCATTGAGATTAAAATTAATGTAATCCAGGGGAAGACTGTGTAAAATGACATATAAGAACCCATAGCAATGAAATTGTCTTTGAAAAAGTTGCCAGTTTGTGTGCCTATGGAAAAATTCAGTAGTTTGACACATCAGAGTCAGTTCAGTCGATGCTGAGCTGCTGGCTCTCTGCGGTGCCGCTCCATTGGCAATGTGTTTGACCATGAATTGACAAAGTCTTACTGTTTGTTTGAGTTTTGACAACTCAACAGTCTTGATTTACAGCATCAGGATATGATTTTATAATCCACACACAAATCAATCACTGACGACAAAAATGCTATTAATGAAAATCACTTTGAGGAACATTGTCCTCTCGCAGAAAAGTTATTAGCTTTTGATAAAACTTAATCTGAGTTCTCCAAAATCACAGCAACAAAAGAAGTTTACATTTTTGCTCATCAATACATTTATTTCTACAAACAAAATTGATAACCAATAGCTAATCATTTTCTGTATACTCGATCAGCCATTCTGTTGCAGTGTTCTGTGTTGGATTATGTCCAAATCATTCTTAGCGATCTTTGGGCCAAACTTTAGCTGTTAGATAGATGGCCTCACATGTGGAATGCTTTGATATACATGAGAGTTCATGGTTGATTGAATGATTTTATGACATCACTAGATAAAACATGAGGCTTTTTCTCCTCTACTGCAATCACAATCAAGGAAATATTCTTGTCCACACGACTGCATACCATTGGTCTTACTGTTCCTTTACATTTACTCTTGTAGGGTTCATATTTCAGCCCGACATGAAGTTGAGATCATGTGTTTGTGTGTGGAAATGAAACCTGAACCAGAAATTAAACTGTTCAAGATCATAGTGAAAGCTGAGGCGAGTGTACAGGATGCCTGGCTATCAGCCTAGCAGCAAGAGAACATTAGTAAATAAACTGGGTTCATATTATACACCCTATGGTTTACACTAAGCATAAATCCTCTCTATAATTTATAATTATCTCTTCTTAGATGTTGGCTATATACGTCTATTCAGGTATAATTACCTTCCAAATCGCAGAGTGAATTCTTATCAGTGTGTCTACAGCCATTTTCTTGTCTCTGAGCATTTTGTCCCCAAATTATACAGGCTGTATCTGCACTGCTCTCCTGTCTATGTTCTTTTCTCAGTGTAACATCATGGACGGCTGTTCACTTTAAAAATCTAACTTGCTAAAATGTGTGTCCGCTTTCGCCCTTCTGGCAGAGGAGCACTCATCAAATCATGAAGTCTTTTCATTTATATTTGATATTAGATGGGAGTTCGTCCTGGTCAGTATGAGATTTAATAATTAATTTGGTCTGACTTTCAGTGGCACACGGTGTTACTGGAGTGGGATGGTAATTAATCAACACTTTTGGATTGGAGTAGGCAGGCATATCACTTTCTCCATCCTAGCCTTTTAAAATATGGAAAATGCATGCTTAAAAATGCCCTAAGACCTTCAGCAGAGGGATAAGGTCAACAGTAGCAGGAAGCAGAATGAATCGTTTGCATATCATCTCATTTTGTGTCCATGATGATGCAGACAAACCCTGGTGACAGTTTGCCTGTAGAGAAATATTCCCAAAACTTCACCCTGAAGAGATTGAGAATGAAATTCCATCCATCCATCACATGAGGGCTGGTGACCATCCCCAGTGGTCACTGGGTGAGAGATGGTGTGATCTGTTATCAAGTCACCTTGGTAACCAGTCCAGGAACTCAATCCATTAAATATCCTACTCTGAACCAATTGAACTACTACTGGTGCAAAATGTGTTATGTTGCCTTGTTGGTGTTAAGCTAATGTACATGTGCAATATGTAACTGAAAATATATACTAGGTCATTAATCAATAGTTTGGAAGAACTAAAATTATTTGTTCTGATTTTTTTCCTTCTAGAACATTCGATCACGTTGGACTTCAGGTGGTGGGAGTGTTCTAGTCATTCCCCAGACAGGAGTAAAAAAAACAACTACTGATCTTCATGCAAGCTCTCAAGATGGGGAGCTCTGAGAAAGCGACAGTGATTAGCTGGTGCTCCTTCACTCAGCTCGCAGTCTGAAGAGCAGCACAAAGTCAATCGGAGGTGGGCAGGGGGAGTTGTTGAGGATCCAGTAGCACAACCTGCCAGATTCCGGCTCCACACAGTGAGAGCATGTCAGTTCTCACAGGCCCTTCATGGATGTGTTGCTCCAAGGCCAAGACCAGCCTTTTGCTCTGGATGGGGCTGGTGTCCATCTGTGTAGCTGCTACTCAAGCTCAGCAGCATCCTGTAGCCACAACCAATTATGGAAAATTGCGAGGAGTGAAGGTTACGTTACCCAACGAGATTCTGGGCCCGGTGGAGCAGTACTTGGGGATCCCCTATGCACTGGCTCCAACAGGGGAGCGGAGGTTCCAGCCACCAGAACCACCCATGTCTTGGCCAGGAATTAGAAATGCTACTCACTTTGCTCCAGTTTGTCCTCAGTTCTTGGAGGACCGCTTTTTACTCAACGATATGCTCCCTGTGTGGTTCACCGCCAACCTGGATACAGTAGTAAGCTACGTGCAGGAGCAGAGTGAGGACTGCCTCTTCCTGAACATCTACGTCCCAACAGAGGATGGTAGGTCATCTCATCCTTTCTTTCCATGCTTGTTCTGCTAATTGTTCTTCAGTTTATGTTGTCTGATAGTTGACAGTGTTTATTTTGATGACTTATTTTTACCAAACTTAAAAAAAAAAAACACCTTGTGTTACCACCACATATCATGTTCATGGTGAACTATTTTTACTTTTTGCTGTTGAGAAAAACTAATAATTTTCAAGGATGTTTTGAGTGAAGGTTTCTCAAACTATCAGTGTGACAGTTCATGAAGAAAAACTCAACCTGCCTTCCAGTGGTCTGGGACCACTACCTCATGTCTTACCTATGCTTACCTTTGCTTAGGTATAGGTGTAGCCTGACTGCGGCTCGTTGGGTAGGGTGGTTGTCTTGCAATTAGAAGGTTGTAGATTTGATTCCATCTTCCTCCTGTAACTTGTTGATGTGCCCCTTGGCAAGGCTCTTAACCCAACGTTGCCTACCAGCCGGTGTTTGAGTCTGTAAGTGCAACTAACACTTTAAATGTGACTGGAAAAGCACCATTTAAGTTTCAGAGGAATGTGTATTCCTCCTGCTGCCAGTGTGTCATTTAACTCTCAATTAGATTCTGTGGAATATAATTAGAAGATATAACTAACCAAAAAATGATTGAAAACAATCTGTGGCAGAAGTCAAATGTACATTTTCACAGCCCAGAAAAATTATACATTATATTTACAAGCTTATATCTAAGAATACATGCCCAGTAGTATTTGATTTGCTGTTCTGCAGCAACCTACATGCAGCTATCTGTAGTTATCCACAACCCTTTAGCAAGGTCAAAGACAAGGTTAAGGTCAGAGACATTCAAGAAGCTTAACTTTAGTCTGCTTTATTTGTTCCAAAACCAGTCTGGGTGTGTGTCAGGTTTCAGTTCCCTGTTGGGAAACATTTGATCTGTTTTACTTTTTGTTTGGGATGACAGGTAAATAGTTTGATGTAGCTCTTCTTCTTTATTAGTTCAGCAACGAGGAACACTGGCGGCAAATTAGCTCCATGATGGAGTACCACCATGGGTCACAGGTTGTAAGACCTAAATGATTTTCAAAGCCTTGGTCAGATTTGGCTTCCTTGTGGTCAACTGCCGCATTCAGTTGAACAAAGGTGTGTAATTTGGATTAGCAACGTCTTCCCAGTTCCTGGTCATGTAAAACTTGCTTTACTCTGGACAGTAACACTGTTACTGATTCATAATGTTCATTAAACATTAGGAAAAAATCTATTTCAAACACTTTTGTGTCAACTGATCTTGGTTTATCTTGTCTTTATTTACCGAGAGATAAAAATCTGATTTGGTCAGAGTCAGAGTGTACATGTTGTTACACATGTTTAAACAACTGCAGTCTCATTATCAGCAGGTCTCTAGAGAGAAGGCCAAAGGTGAGTTAATTTAGCTTCTGATTAGCCGTTTAGAAGAATCCAATAGATTGTACCAATAAACAAATCAATGAAAGTGCTGTTCAAACATTTTCTCTATCGGCGTCCTATGTTTGATAGCGTGATGTTAAATTTAATGGCTTGCCAGCACATATGGAGCAGTTTGCAGCAGAGTGTGAAGCAGCCAGTTGGAGGATTAGCATATCCAAGTTTTAGACAATGCTATTCTGCCTCAAATAGAAAAATCTAATTGTTTTGGGTCATAATTCTTCTCAGTCGTGTGCACATTAGTAAATAGTTGATTGCAGTTTTGTTCTATGGAGACACCCTGAAATATTTTGTGTGCTTGCTGTGACATCACAGAGATGTAGATTATTGTGTTTCTGGTAGGGAAAAAAAGCACTGAACCAGTTTCACCATAACAAGCGTTCTAATTTGATGCAGAGTTCACAGAATTTCAGTAACACCCCAAGCGCTTCACAGAAAGAAACACTAAGAAATGGGTCCGTTAATTATGTTTATGAAAGTGGAATGACACAGGGAATATGCATTAAGCACAGTTGCTGAAATTAATGTAATACTTTAATACCGAAGTCTTTGTTGGATGTGACAGCTCGAGGCATTTCCTTTGTGCAGAAATCATTCGGACTCAGAACAATTCACAGTGATGGTATTTTCAGATTTATCACTAAAACCTTCCATTTATCCATTCATCCGACCTTTAATGGCCTCACACCATCATCGTCTCACCGTCAAACTTCACTGTCGCTGTGAAGACCTTGCAGTATTCTTCTAGGTATTTATTGGATTTTCATCATTTTATGAACTTTAGCAATCTTTTTCTTTCTTCATCAGTGGAGTGTTGTGCAGTTGGTGTACATGGACCCTGTGGCTCTCTGTGGGAGGTTATTGGCTCTCTTCTGATTAGTCTTTTCACTCGTCTATCAGAAGTACATCTGGTCACGGCTGGTTTTTGATGGAAAGAGGTTCTGGATTAGATTTTATTGGAACATTCTCCAGAGGAGCTTTTCATGAAAAGCAAAAAAAGATTAAATCTAAATTATGTTCAGTTCAAGTAATTCCTTTCATTCCAGTTGATACTGGTGCCGCCAAGGTGAAACTAAATTAACACTAACCAGCACCGTCTGGATGTATACTAGGAATAATGCAATAAGGTTTTACATTTCCAATGAATCGCAATAAGAGATTGTTTTCTAAATATTAAGATATTATTGCAATGTTTTTAGTATTAAACACACATTTGCTTTGACATTTCACTATTTTACACAAGATTTAATCTATTGGCTTAGTTCTGTTCATCTGCTTACATATTTGGATTACTTGGGTTGTGCAGTTTGAACACTATTGTTGTGTAACTGAGCTAACACTTGCATACAGAAACAAAACTCACAATGATAGTTAATGTTTCTTTTCATTGGGAATATTAAGAGTGCTTTCACCATATGAGTGATGCATGAGGTTTTCTATTTTCTACCCCCTCTTGCTAACACTGAAGTAATGTACACCAGCAGACCCTTTACTAATTCAGGTTTCTTATCTGCCTCCATTATGCTCCATTAAATGGACTTAGTATGAGTATTAAAAAAAAAAAAAAAAACACGGCCTGTTGATCCTTGAGCTGCTTGGGTCAGGATGGAGAGGTTGGCAGAGCATTTTTAGGAAACGAACATAAACTATGGATGGCAAGTGGACACGCAGAAAGGCGTATTAACGTGCGTTTCTGGCCGAGATCGTTGACAGCTCTGTGCTAAATTTATTCTAAGCTCTTCAGTACATGGCAGATTAATAAGTGCAGGAAAAGGATAATCTCACAATCCCACACTGGTGCACAGCAGGGAGCTTTTCTCAAATGACTCTGTATTTCTGAAATAAACACAAAGTAAAAAAAGGAATTAAAGTTGTTTGCTAAAGTAGAGACTTAATACAACAAATCAGTGCCGTCTGCAAGCAGAGTGACTCCAAAGAGTAAACACAACCTCTTTTTTAATTAAAAGATTTAACACATTGAGCTTTAATAGAAATGTTTAACCACTCTTAAAATGTGGAAAAACTACTAAATACAACCACATTCATAAAAGAAGCTAAACATAATACATTACAGTCTCATTATTGATTTAGCATTAAACAATCTCTGTCTGTATGAGCTCCCTTTGATAAATGTAAAATTATACAAAGCTGGATTCCTACTAAATAAAGATTTGATCAGTTTTCAGGTGTTTGTTAGTTTTTTTTATTTATTTTTGCAGAACTCTAAGGCTCTACATGTCACTTCAGTCTGAACTGCGCCACCTTCATTCCACCTTCTTTTTCTTCTCATTCTGCGCTGCCCCGTGCTGCACAGCTTTCTATGACCCACTTTCAGCCAAGCGGTGGTTGGTGAACAGATGGGCTCTAAAAAAACTTAGTGACTGGAAAGTGCCCAGGTCCAGCTTTGATATGCCGTTACGCTACGACAGGGATGACATGTCAACTCGCTGCAGACACTTCAGTCAATATTCAAAGTGTTCATAGAATTCCTCGACTTTGCAACTATGTCACCTGTTCACATTGAGGCGCCATGACGGATGTTGGAAGTGATTGACGGGAGCACTGAATTGTGATTTCTTTCCCCAGTTGTTTTTTTTTCCAATCTCTCCATGGCGTCTACTTGCTCAAGTCAAGCTAATTTGTCTGTGGAAGTGTCAGACCTGTTGGGACTCATAGTATTTGTAAAATTTGGAACTAGCTAGCTTACAAAGCCATCCCATAGTTTCTCCCTTCTGACATTTTGCTGATTTGATCAAATTGCCTGAATTAATGACACATTTAAAACCAATATTTCTTAAATTATGTTTTTTCCTAACACCAGAGCAAACTTAAAAGCTTTCCAAAATCTAGATGTGTACCAGTTTTTTTGACATTTTCTTCATGGTTAATGATTAGAAACATATTTTATTGCATCTTACTAAACTTAATAAGATTAGTATATAAGTTGTTGTATAAGTTGTTGACTTAAAAAAACTGGATAAAAGTATCCAGTTGCTATATAGATAAATAAGTAATGCCTCTTTGTGACATGTTGTTTTTTCATTTTGTTTTTGCTTTATTGCAGGATTTCTTGTTTGTTTCCAAGTCCTGGTTATAGTTAAATAAGAGCTACTTCTACTGCAGACTGCTGCAGAAGACATCCGCTATGACTCAACCCATTAATCCAGCAGGGTTTAAAAAGGTTTTCATCAGCAGAGACACTGCAGATATTGTGACATATGACACAGTACATTAGTCCAGAAAGCTCAGTGTCTCCGAGCTGTTTTTAATGGAATGGAGAACACAGAGAGTCTGCTTGCTTGGAGGTGAAGTGTACCTGTAGAGTCCTACTGTAATGGCTTCCTGTTTTCACAGGGCCCTAATGGACGGCTCTGTCGCCTCCTTAGATTGGTAAATAAAGTGGAAACTGGATATGGACATGTAGGAAATGTTACATTATTTATTACGATTTCATCAGAAAAAATAAAGAGATAAGAGAGAATTCAAGATTACTATACTTCTAAGGCATTTGGGAAAACAGACATGTTTCTTGTGTCATTAAAAAAAATCCAAAGAAATCAATTGGGAGGAGAATGTGGGCCTCCACAAGTCTGGTTTATTCTCAGGTCCAAATTTTAGATATCTGAAAGTATCTATGAATGTCCAGTCATCATAAGGCTCAAAAAGGAGACAGAATCTGTGTCCCAGAGACGGATGGGTTTCAGAAATGTGTGAGTCAACCAAAGAACAAGTCAAGTAAATGTACTATAAAATAAATAATCATAATACCAGCAGATCCTGTGAAGATTCGGTTTCCGTGGTAAAACAAATGCTGCACCAACATGGGCTGAAAAGCCACGCAGAGAGGAAGAAGACATTTCACCAAAAGCAGTTTGAAAATATAAGATGTTAGTTTTCGTAGATGTAAAGTGTTTGGCCATGATGACCGTTAAGTGAAGGTTAAAGGAAGAAGCCTGAGAACACCAAGCTAACTGTAAAGCCAGGAGGTGGCAGCATTATGCTGTGGGGCTGTTTTGCTGCAGGAATAGGACTCTTCACTAAATAGATGACATCATGAGGAAAGAGACAAACATGTTTGTAGTACAGAGTTAACTGAAGTTTTAATCTGCAGTATTATCAGAGAACGAGGAAGAAAAGTTTACTAGTCTGTTACACATTGTATGTAAATATCTGGTTCGAACTATAACTGACTACCCACCACTTTATATTTTACTCCATCTTTCAGTCTTCATCTCTGCAGACAGCGATATGAAAGAGTCCTAATAATGTGTCTTCAGTGTGAGCTCAGTGGGGAGCGACATGTCTGGCCTGCTTACAGCCCATCAACTTAATATCTCCTGAGTTGGCCTTTTCAGAAATCCAGTGTTATGTCAGAATATCCATCCGGCTGAGGCTCAGGGAGAGATTTCCTGTTTTCCCACACCTGTGCTGCTGACAGATTAAGTGATGCCTACTTTTGTCATCAGGTTTGAACTTCAAGAGGAAATCCTCCATGGTCAGTACTGAGCATGTTCTGTTGTCATATGTTAGGTTCCTTGCCGTGGTGTCCATGTTTTCTGCTGATTAACTAGTTGAGTGCTTACAAGTTGTGGAGACAAAGTATGAAAGAAACGGCTAATATGGAGAGTTTGTGAGAACCTGTGGTGTTAATGCTGTAATGTTGATAAACCAGCTGCAGGGTGAATTAATCAGATTGAAAATGTTTCTTTTCTTCAAGACAAAGACAATATCTCAGCCATCTAACCACCATTTTTAAAATTAAAGACATTCCTCACATTGTTTCCATTTTACTCCTCGGTGCTCTGCTGTTCAAATAAAGATTACAGTCCTGTTTATTTGCATGTTTAATGGCGAAGCTCCATGCTTTGGCTCTGAGACAACAAGCAGAGGAGATCCAAGTGGAAGTCCATTCCTGGCAGCAAGCAGGTTTAGGATGAGGCCTGTTTAATTCCAGTTTGTTGGGAAAATGAAAACAGAAGAGAAAAACTCCGCAGTACCACCAGAACTCCTGATCAGCTCCTATGTTTAGTGTATCTTATTCAGGCTTTATTTTATAGACTGATATGACAATATGGTACAGTGACAAAAAAAGTAAGGAGGAATATAAACATGTTTTTTTTTTTTTAAATCTTCTGTTTTTCAAATGAAAATCTGAAAAGTGTGGACTGCATCTGTATTTTAGCTCCATCATTCTCAAACTGCTGCATAAACATTCCCATTTCATGTAGAGAGGTGAATCTGTAGCATTCCTGGAAGAAAAGATGTTGAGGCTATACATACTGCAGGTATATCTGTAGTGAAGGATGGTTCAGTTGGTAGCAGTAGCTGACTTTCCATTACAAATGCAATTTTGCAATTACAGTGTTTCCATTAAATAAGAAACAATTCAAATCACACATGAATATGTTTGTCCACACAACAAGTCGTTCAAAAACCTGCCATGCCATCTTCCTCCTGCCACTTCCTGTTGCCTTTGCCATCTTTTCCACCAGTAATAATATTCAGTTGTTGATCACATGACTTGTGTGATGCGGAAAAAATAAAATGTTTCCATTGCAGTTTTGCAAACAAAAACTCACCTCATCTTAGTGCAAAAAACTTTTTTTATTGAAAATTAGGAGTTGTTTCAAAGTTGCCGTGTTTCCATTAAGAAAATGTAATTTCGGAATTCAATTATGGTCAATAGAAACGCATCTATTGTTCAGAAAGTAAATTTTTTTTTTTTTCTCGCTTTTTACTTTTTCACACGTTCTCAGTAGACACTCTGCTCTTTGGAACTTGCTCAGTTTCAGAGCTTCTCAGTCACTCCTAATCTGATTTGGCCTTTTCCTCACTGAGTGGCAGTATCAGCCCTTATTGGTAAGTTTGAGGTTGATTCACACATTTTCCGGTAAAAGCCGTTCACCTCTGGGACACAGAATGCATCAGAACTGCATTATGACAGTTGCTAGTTATGCTAACATATGATTGTCTGAGTAGATGAAAGTGGAACAGTCAAGTGTCTTTTTTAGAGTATGGGTATATTTTGGTTTCATCTACATCTTTAATATATTGGACCAAAGTATATTGATACATACCACACCAACAAATCTAGTTTTTATGTATATTCTCATGATAAGTCATCAACATTTTAAACAGTAAAATTGGCAGATTGTCTCACTTATCCTCCTCATTATGTGTTTTTTCTAAACTAAACTCATGACTTTAAAGTCACATAAGTACAGTACAGCACAGTACATATTTTATCCAATTGTTGCTTTTACATAATAACCAGCAGCCGTAATCTACTGTTCACCTCTACTTATCTGTACACTGTGTTTCAGAGAGAGGTCAGTGGAAACTTGCTCTGCAGCGATGACTTATTTCTTTTCCTCTGCAGCTGCTAAAGCGTAGCAGCTTTTCAGTGGAGATCTCGGAGCGCCTCAGATTTCCTCCAGCTTGATAAGAATAACCAGACTCGGCAGTTGTTCTGATAACGTCCGCGGTGTTCAAAATACAGATATACAAATGGAAAATCTGGTCTTAACGGAGGTGTGTAGCAGATGTGCTTCCATTCATAGCCACATCAACCATAAAAGATTTAAAGTGTCCCTGAAATGCTCCCCTTCTGCAACTTCCGAGCTTTATGAATGTGAAAGGAACAAGCTGGGCTGCTGAGATCTATGCAACTGAGCTAAAACGGTGCTAGCTTTACAATACAATAAAAAAATAAATAAATATATAATTCTCCAAGTTGCTCTAATCCCAATGCACAGACAAATACTGTACTGCTTCCACTGGCAGATTATTTCACTTCTGATAATAATCTTTTTCCCATATTATAAGTGCAATAATCTGCCAGAGGAACTAATACTTTTTCATCATTAAGGAATTATTTACTAAAACAGGCTCCTATAACTTGACAGAAATTTACTTATAAGTTGTTTTGTTTTATTTTAAGTGTACTAAGGTATTTGAATTAGGAACTAAACCAATAATACTCAAACTCTGCAGAGGGTGAAACAGCAGCTGGTTATAGCGGGCAATTCTGTTCACACATAGGAGCCTGTTTTACAGAAAGTTAGTTAAAAAAATAAAAACAACAACCTTCTCTTAGCAATATCAGATCATTTCAGTGTGCATAGCTTATGGACGGATGGTGTATAACGAGTTTCCTAAAGGATACTCGTTATACACCATCCAGATGAATGCAGCATTCATCTGGAACAGCAATCACCTTGATCAATGCGTTGCCAAAATAATTTATTATCATTAATGTATTTATTTTGACCTTTCATCTGACTATTGTAACTGTTTCTGAATTAGCTTCATAAGATTTCTGTGATTACTTTTGTTAATGCATCAAAGTCTTTGGTTTGTGACTACTGTCATCGTTTCAGTAAACCATGTCCAGCTCTTTGTGTCTAAGTGCAACATTATATGTCTGAAGCAGGTCTGAGTGATGGACATTTAATGTGATCCATTAAGACAGAACATTGTTAAGGCTGATTTTAGAGTTGTGTTTTCTGGGGGGAAACACTGTCAAATACAAGACATTTCAATATTCGGGACAGAAACATGGAGTTTTAAGGCTGACCATGAAGAATCATTATCGAAATACAGGATTAATTTGCCTTGAGTTTCTTTTTGTGTTTGGATACTTCATGCAGAATAAAATTCTGTGTTCTTTTTCCACTTAGCCTAATGGCAAAGGCTCCAATTTCCTCAAGCAGGTCTTTGTACAATTGTACCTCTGCCCGCTGAATTGTTGAAAGCAGCAGAACTGTGATCTTGCAGTCCTCCTGTCATCATTTTAAGGATCTGCGGCGCTCAGAGAGCCTCTGAAAGGCAGCTTTGTGACAGAGAGTCTTACTCAGGGAGAAGCGGGAGGAAATGATTTCGGGCTGGGGTCAAAACGAGGCAGAGACACAGCGAAGTGGAATGTTGCCGTCTCTCACTCTCCGTCTTTCACAGGGACGCAGAAGGGAAAAAAAACGAACATGAAGGATGCACCATTTGAAGTGTGTGATCTGGTGACTGGGAGCACTTTGATGCAATCATGCTGCTTTCAACTTAGTCCTGGACGAACGCAGAGAGTCAGGGGGAACAGAGGAGCAGCTCAGGAAGGGTGGATGCTGTTGGTCAGACGTTTCTTTTTCTAATGGTGAAATTAAGTAATCTTCTTTGATTCACTCTGATTAGATATGTTAAATAAATATCTGGTGTATGGTACACAAAAGTACAAGTTTCTATGATGTGAAATATTTCATATTAATCCTGTAAAACTGAAATGAAAAACAAGTGGATGTATTAATATAAAAAGTGAAAAATCTGCTTTAGCCTGGACATTTTGAACTAAAGTTTGTCAGTTTTGGCCCAAAACCTTTTGTGAATAAGAAGAAATATTTTAATTTTCATCCTCACTGCGAGTTCAAATAATTGAATATTTAAACATTTTAATGAATAATAGATTCTTCATAAAATGAATAACATAACTCTGAAAATCCTTTTCATGAAATTGTTATAAAACGACAGCATGTCTTCAGTCAGGAGAATAATGTAACACAGACTGCTAAAGGAGATCTTTCCGGCCTGTGGTAACCAACATGTTCAACTTTTTGAAGAAACTTGGATAATATGAGTCACAACAGTTTTAGTCCGTTTCCCTTTGGGATCATTAAAGTATTTTTATATTTAATTGCAAGGAGCATGATGGACCTTTCTATGTTTTTGCAGTTTTTTTTTTTGTGAATGTTTTGATGACATATTGTACAGACCATGTTTAGCATTGAAAGCCTGAAGTCATTTTTTGTGGTCTCAGAATTATTGATCAGCTGCTTCAAACAAGGGTAATTTCACTTTTATATATTCTCACATTTTTCCACAAATAAACAATCTGTCAGAGAGTAGATATGGATTTAAAAAAGCATGTAGGAACATTAGCTTTGATATATCAAACTGTCAGATCAGTACTTCATCTTTGAAAGATTAGCAAGACGATGTAGAAACCAGGTTTCAGGTTTATCTGCCTCATCAACTCAACTGTTATGGACAAATAATGGGGGTAAAAATTTGATATATTTTGTAGTGACCTGGAGTTCTCTATGCTCCATTAGTTCACTGGCAGATTAGTTCTCTTCTAAATAATCCTTTTTTTATCAATATTAAGAAATTACTGACTTAAAACAAGCTCCTTGTTGTTTGAAGTTAAAAGTTAGTTTTGTCTAATTTCAAGTTTACTAAGATATTTGAAACTAGACCAAAAATACTTGGTATGTTTTTGTGTTTTTGCAGAGTAGGTGGGTTTACACGAGTAATGAAGTGATGTTCCACAGGAAAATCAGCAAATTAATTCATCTGTTAATAATAAGTCTCCAATATGCAGCGTAAAATTGGTCTGATTTGAGGTTTAGCAGGAAATACTGCAACAATTAAGCAGGTTTGGACATGTTCAACCGTCAGAACAGACAAAAGAGAAGGAAATTAGATAATCTACTGACCAGCAACTTAAAAAAATACATTTTGTTTCAAACTGAAACTGATACTTCGCTGCAGCTGCTGCTTTTGCACCAGCATTACAATTTTACAAAACACCAAACATCTGTGGTCTGGGCTTTGACTGGACGAAAACTTTGATTTTCTCAGTTGTCAGCCGATCCTGAGTGGGTTTACTGGTATGTTATGAGACATGTTGTCTCACTAAAACAGGGTCAACTTCTCCTTTTATAACTTTATTTCCGTTACAAATGTTTGCAAATCTTTGTCAATACACTGCTAATGTTGAAAAAATGGAATTGCAGAGTTTCCATTTAATAAGAAATATAATGAAAATAATGACATGAATAAGTATGTTGACGCGACATGTAATTAAAAACGATCCTCCAGCTACTTCCTGTCGTCTTCTTCGGGGTTTGTGCCAAGATCCGGTCGTTGATCACGTGACTCATGTGATGCAAAAAAAGTGTTTCCATTGCAGTTTTTACTTCAGAAAAACTGCAAAAAAACAAAACAAAAAAAAAAAAACACAGTGCCAAAACTTTTTAGCAAAAAATGTAATTTGTGTGTTTCCAAGCAAATTTATTCTTGAAATGTCAACAATTATATGATCAATAGAAATGCAGCTACATGTGCAGCCACATTCCACCTGGAGAAATAAAGCCCCAAAGTTACACAAAGCAAGCAGAAGACAGACGTGTTCATTATGTATGTTTGTCTTCAGTCACATTGATATTCTATCTTCATACTTCCTCCAGGCATAATGGCTGTTAATTTTCTTTTTACTTTTTGCACAGTCCATTCTGTGCATAACAATGTGCAGGTTTATTTGTATTTTTCAGAGGACTGCATTAATAGCCTGTCATGTGGAACATGCAGCTTCGGAAACTACAGCAGTCCAATTCAAATTCCACTCGTTCTAACATGAGACAGCCATTCCTTTAGTGTACATGAAGCTTCAGAGGCTATGAGGAGGAGCTCCACCACTTCAGGGTGTGTAGGTAGCATGCATAAAACATTTGACTTGATATGACTGGAGTTGTGCATATTTAACTCTGTGGGCTAATGGTCTAATTTATTTAGGTTTGCATGTTTAATTTGCGTGCAGGAGACCTGCAGTGTGACCAGCCTGAGCGTTCATGCTCAGCTGGTTTATGTGACACTGGCCTCTGTTTGTGCAGCTTGCTCTCATAGTGAGCAGCTTTAATATGCAAACAGCCCACAATCCCAGCCATAGACTGACACATTGTTGAAACAAGCTCTTTCCTGTTTGCCTTTTATCGAATGCAGCAACATGCATCAAGAAGGCAGGAACAGAAACACACACATGATATATTCTGAAGAGATGGTAATCATTTCTGGTGAAGACTAAGAATCCACAAATCCACTTTTTTGGCTTCTGATACCAAAACAGATATCTGAGGGTTAGCATCGGCCCAAACAAAAAACCAGAACTGAACTGAGTTCAAATGTTTCTTTTTTTTTAAACACAGACAGAAATGTGCTGAATTACAAATTTATTTGATGATTCTGAGCCACTACAGCAGTACACTTCCCAGAATCCTGTTGGAAATGTTTCCCCTACAACCAAATGATGGATAAGGAGAAGACGATGGATGGATGGGTGGATGGATGGGTGGATGGATGGACGGGTGGATGGATGATGGGTGGATGGATGGGTGGATGGATGGGTGGATGGATGGATGGATGGATGGTTGGGTGGATGGGTGGATGGATGGATGGATGGATGGATGGATGGATGGATAGGTGGATGGATGGGTGGATGGATGGATGGGTGGGTGGATGGATGGATGGACGGGTGGATGGATGGGTGGATGGGTGGGTGGATGGGTGGATGGATGGGTGGACGGATGGGTGGATGGGTGGATGGATGGGTGGATGGGTGGATGGATGGATGGGTGGATGGATGGGTGGATGGATGGGTGGATGGATGGGTGGATGGGTGGATGGATGGATGGGTGGATGGATGGGTGGATGGGTGGATGGGTGGATGGATGGATGGGTGGATGGATGGGTGGATGGATGGGTGGATGGTGGATGGATGGGTGGATGGATGGGTGGATGGGTGGATGGACGGATGGGTGGATGGATGGGTGGATGGATGGATGGATGGGTGGATGGGTGGATGGGTGGATGGATGGATGGGTGGATGGATGGGTGGATGGTGGATGGATGGGTGGATGGATGGGTGGATGGATGGGTGGATGGGTGGATGGATGGATGGGTGGATGGATGGATGGGTGGATGGATGGACGGATGGATGGATGGATGGATGGGTGGATGGATGGATGGACCTCACAATGACATGTCTTTGTATACTGGAAGTAAATGACAGCTCTCACACTTAGTCATGTCTAATCGGAAGCCTCAATACAGAAGGCCGTTAATTGTCTTGCTCATTTTGACTTTTCAGGTCGTCGATGTGGTCGGGTGCTAAGGTTCACTAATCACCATTTTGTTGCCAGAGGTCATGTACAGAAAATAAGCTAGAGTTCAGCCCACGGTGGGGCTGCATGCCAGACGACTTAGAGGCGGTAAAACACAAAGGAACTTTTCAGAAGCTTCTATTGGCATATTGGCTAATTAGCACTTCAGAGGAAGAGCTGTTTCCATGGTTAGATGGCATTAACTCAACAGGTTTTAATAAAAATGATTTTCTTTATAGATTCCACTCCATAGTCTTCTGGGTTCACTGTATATTGACCTAAATTATTTGTTTCTTTTTTTGTAGTTTGATATTTTTATGTTTAGTGTTTTCTGGGGTCAGTGTTCTGTGTGATGTGCATCATGCATTTTAATATTTCAGTGTCTGTGCCAACAATTAGACTAGCGGGAACTCCTGTTTTTATTCCTTATGTTTCTAAGAACATTGGTTGAAAAATAAAAAATTGAGATAAAACAGAAACAGTTATCTTCTTTCCTGAAATGTCTCTTCGCTTCTGTCCTTCTTTCCTTGTCATTTCTTCTTTCTTTCAATTCCCTCTCTCCTTTATTTCTTGCCTTCTTTGTCTTTAATCTCCCTTGTTTCCCATCATCTTGCTTTCCTTTCAAACTGTCTTATTCTTTATTCCTTTTTTGTTTCCTTCATCCCTCAGTGTATTTATTTAATTCCTTTCACAATTTGTTCATTGGTCGGCTTCTTTCATTGCTTTCTTCCTTCCTTTGTCAGTTGTTTTGTACATATGTAAGTTTGTTCACACAGACGTTTGTTCATTTGTTTGATCGTTTCTTCCTTCCTTGTCCGTTTACTGGAAAACTTTAGCCTGATTTAATATCAGATAGTTAGAAAAACAAAGTTCTGTCCCTTTTTCTACAGTAAAATATAAATATCTGGTTTCAAAATGTAAATTAGATGTTTCTAAAACACCATAGTACATTTAAACATTATTGATCCCAGCCTTTCCATTTTAATTAGTTCTCACCACCTGATTTGAATTTAAAAACATGTTTGTCCCCTGATGAATTACATACTTTAGATTCCTTTTTTTTGACATTTTCTGCCCCCCCCATAGCTCGCCGCAGCATGAGGACCAACTCATGCCGTTTTGACAGAAGCAATTTGCTCATCAGTCACTCCGACAAATGTCTGCCATGTCTTTTCCCTTCTATTAACACCTCTTTCGCCTGCTTGATAATAACCACAGTGCAGCATTTTTCCGCGCTGCGTTGGGTAATCAGTGGGGACTGACGGATGACTGGAGGAGGGGAAAAAACACGGAGATGTCTTAGTTAAAGGACATCATTTGTTTTCCAGGGGGAGAGATGCAAGTGCCAGGAAATGCAGTGACATTTCTGAGTCCCATCATTATGAGCATTCGATCAGTTTTTATGGATGCTGCTTTAAAAGAGAATCTTCACATGTTGCTGAGTCCAAGCATGAGCTATAGAGATACAACCTTTACTGTGTTTAAGAAGTGAAATCATGCTGGAGATGTTCAGAGGAGACATACTGAGAGCTGATGAGCAGTTAGTGTCTTTCTACATGTGGCTCTGTCAGCTTAGGAGAATATTTTCTACTTTCTCTACTTTTTGCACAGGTCCTTCTAATACAGACATGATGTTTCATGTACATCGCTCAGGCATAACATTATGACTACAAGTCATATGTGTATTTCTTCCCCATTTTAGTGCCAAATCTTTTCAGGCATGAGCTCCTCTGGCTTCCTAAGAGTGAGCTCTCATGTCTACAACCACTATGTCAGCCTGTGCGCCATTGTATAGCACAATCAATTAACTATGCTACCTTTAGTTGTTATAAAGGGTTATATAGTTGGGTCTTGATATGTGTCCTTAATAGTACATGAGTGTAGCACCATGCAGTGAACAACTGTCACTTAGAGTCTTGGGGTCGGGAGACTTTTCTGTCATCAATCAGTGAAGTCTCACCCAAATCAGCAACAACCCTAATATCAATGCGTCCTGGAAATACACTGTATCCATTGCAGCATTTCACATCACCACAGACATTGGTCGGTGTTGCTGCCAGGGATTAGTGGGGGCTCTGGGTTGCTATGGTGGCTGAGTCCTGACATGGGTCAGGGGGGCCATGCGCCTTACGTCTCCCCCTGCATCTCTTTGCCCTGCTGGATGCTGCTGCTGTGCTTAGCAAGCAGCTGACAGGCGGTGCCTCGTGTCTGTCTGCCTGGGGCTGCTGTGTCCTTCCCAGGTCGAGCCCACCCGTCCTGTGTGTTACAGTCCTTCCACCTTTTACACCACTCCAACAACTGTGCACCTCCAGGTGACAAACAACCACTCAACACAAACACAATAATTAAAGACCAAACACACACAGTATAATCTAAATGGCTGACACTGGAGTCTTGGTTTAATAAAGTCAATCACACAGTTAAGATTCCATTTTGAGTTAATGTTTTTTAGAACCAGATGTCAGGAAGTAGTGTTCTTGATTTTTAGTGTTTCCTGTGAGGGTCTATTCGCTGTCCTCCTTATTCCCTTTCACTGTTAGACATACATATTTATAATTACCTGTTTCATGTTGGCCTACTTAAATCACACACTCAGACACCAGCAGGCCTTGGCTGTGTTTTCAGGAAAGCACGGCAGATCAATGCATCGTGACTGTTTTTTACATCTGCAGTGGCAATGAATTACTCGTGGAGCTCCCCTGTGGTCCCACCTATACCTCTGCAGAGAAACCACACAGCACTGCAGACGAGCCCTACATCTTCTGTCCTGGATTTACCAACAATTCAGTTTGGATTTATACCTTCTCAAGACAAGCGCAATTAAAACTTTAATGGTGGAATTACTCACATCCACAGATTTTCGCTTAGTTCTTTATAGATTTATAAAGATGTTCTCTTTTCTTCATTCTTCTCTTCTTAAGATATGAAGTCTTAGCTCTTGGCCAAATGATGGCTATCTGTACATGTACTGTCAGTAAAACCATATTGAGCAGGAAGAAGGTCAGTGTCAGCTGTGACAGCAGTGGTAGTGGTGAGGGCAGACAAGCCTGCAGCGATGCACTTTACATAGATTCCATTAACAGCCAGTTTTATTTGTCCTGCTAACAGCAGAAAATGCTGAAAGCAATAGAAAACTCAGTTGGTTCCCCTTGAACAAGCTCCCAGCCCACCTCAAACACCATCCACTCCCTCTCTCCACCCCCCTCACCCATATAAAGATGAGTAATGTGTGCAACATACGCAGCCACTGGAGGAATATATTATCCCCCCGGCCCGGGTGGCAGTGATAAATGTCCAAGACGAACTCAGTGCACAGTCACCGAGGCAGCTCTGCAGAGCTGAGAGAGTTCAGAGAGTGAGAGGCACAGAGACAGTGTGGGAGAGACAACGAGAAGAGCATTTAAAGCACACCGTTTTATTCTCCTTTAAATGGACTCCTCAAAGACGGGACTGGAGCCCATCCTGAGCCCACCCAGGTCTCATGATAAAACACCAAACCAGCCTGCAGCAAACATCTGTACATCCATATCAGTTGGCAGGTTTGCTTTCAGCTTCTCTGGTTTTGAACCTCGTCGTAGCAGGGATGGAAGAACTTGATTTATTGAGGTCAAATCCAAACTACTCCTCTGAAAGAGGCTCTAATTTACTCTAATTGCATTCAGACCAATTTTCCTTTGGTAGACAATGCACAATTACCCAAAGATGGTCCTTCTGATCCAAAGAGACACAGCTCATGTAAGGCTGTATAATTAGCACAAATGTGAAACTAGTTTGAAGAATATTCACGTTGAATCACGTCCAGCTTTAGCTCAGGAGCTAAAAAAAAGAAGGTAGAAAGTGCAGATTCTGACTAAAGAGATTTTGAATCAACTGAATGTCTAAATCTAAGAAAGTAATAAAAATAAAAACTGATGTATAAATGGACATTTTCAAAAGATTAAGGTTTTTATGAAGTACTCAAAAAATTATGTAATAAGGATGCAATTTAATGATATTCATGGTGGATTTAAATAGACTTTAAAATACTGTTGTTAGTTTATAAATCACTGAACAGTTTAGCACCACAATACATTAAAGATCTGCTGCTGTTGTACCAACCTTCTAGACCCCTCAGTTTCTGGTTCTGGTTCTGCTCTGCATCCCCAGAACCAGAACCAAACATGGAGAAGCAGCATTCAGCTTCTATGCACCACAAATCTGGAATAACATTGCATAAAACCACAAACCTGCCGAAACACCGAGGACTAAAAACCCACCTGTTTATAGTCGCTTTTGCGAGATAATAAATGGACATTTGAATGTAATATTTGATGTGATTGTTTTTTTTTTATGATGTAAAGCACTTTGAACTGCCTTGTGCTATACAAATAAACTTAAACCATGTCTGTTATTTTCATTCATGTTGGTGAAATTACATTTTTGACCTTTTAGTAAATGAGAGCTAAATGTGCCTCGTGTTTATTTCTTCTTCTTTGTTGGACTGAATTAGCCTAAGACGACTTCCTTATCCTCTCCGTCTCTCTTAGCATGTGACTCTACTGATGCACTCCAACCAAAGAGATGGGCACAAGCAGTTTACCTGTTTGTTTGATGGAAAGCTAGAGAATAGTTTTGTTTGAGCCCACAGATGCCTGCAGCAGCCATCAGATGCCGATCTGTTAGAGGCTATGACAATTTAATGGCACTGCTCTTGTTTTATGTGCATCTGCCTTTTCAAGGTTGTTCCTGCCGCCCACCCTGTTCCGCGGGGGCTTGTTCTAATGTGGAACTGAATGACAAACAGGAAGTTATTGACACCGCTGTGCTGGCCAGCCTCTGTAATTAGCAGGCATTTGTTAAAGCGGGATAAATCGGCCCGGGGCTCTGACCCCAGATCCTCCCAAGGCTCACCATTAGCACCCATCAACCCATCGCCCCGACCACTTACACCCCAACCTCTGACTCTGCCATTTTGGTTACAGGTGAGGAGTTGAGGAATAGATGCAGGGCTTTATTAAGCCCGGGGCAACAACTCAGAGTACAGCAGACATTAATAACCTCTCTGTGGGTTGCTCCGGACTTCTTGGCCTTAGTTTTTATTCTGTAGAAAAGGAGAATTATGCACTCTTCCTGCCTCATGGCTACCTACCTTTGTTGATTTGTGCCAGACCTACTGAGGTGAATCATGTGTATTACAGCAAACAAATCCTTTTGCACCATCACCAACAGGAAGAGGGAGTAATATTTTGTATGCAGGGAAATCATCTCTTTTGCTTTTGTTGAATTTTGTGGTACTTTCTGTATGAGAGAGTGTTGAAAACAGTCAGTTAATTTTCGTTTTCATAAATCCAATCTGTGTTTAAAATAATTTATTTCCAGCGTAGAATGATCAAGTTTAATGTGTTGGTGTAATTCAGTTTGAAAGCACAAAACGATCAAATGCAGCAAAGACTAATTTCACAAATTGAATCTGAACAAACGCAAAGCAGATGTTAGCTTTAGCATCATTAGCGGCTAACCTTTTAGCCATTTGTGGTTTTCTAATTGTGCTTACTGATGTTTCATGTGGAGTGTATGGCAATCTCTCTTTTCTAACACAGTGGAGAACCAGATATTTCCATTCACTGTAAAAAAGACACAGTCTGACTGCTGGAGCTGCGGTGTCCACAGAAAAATAAATTCAAGATGTTAAACAAAGAGAGGAAAACGTAATTTCTCCAAAAGCTACATTTTATAGTTTGCAGATTTCCTCAGGGACAAAGACTTTATTTTTTGGAGACATGTCCCATAGTCTGCTGGAACAAAAAGTGAAGTGTCAAAATGACCATCTTTACTTTTGGAAGACAAAGAGGGAAACTTCAACATGGCGTCTTCATCACTTAGCTGAACTGGTGAACCTCATCTAGTGGTTCAGTGTCGGACTAAATGGAATTTGTTCTCTTGTTTATCATCAACCACAGAAATCTATAAGAAAGATTGTTTTAAAAATAAACACCTGTTTCTTTCCAGTGAAATTGTGAATTATAACCAGCAAATATTAAATGATAATATTAATATTATCATTTTGGATATTTCATACTGTCAGCTCCCAACCTCTACTTTCGAGTTACAATTTTCACCGGCAGAGACTTCCATCCCAAATGACTTTTGAGAGATTTCTGAGCTGGCAGGGCCGGCGTGAATGAATTTGTTCAGGAGTTGGTCTCAGGAAAACCCAAAACTTGCTGTAATACAGAGAGACCAGGCATCAGTAGGACTGCTCTGATGTTCCTTCCCTTTCAACCCTGCAGTTCAAAGGCGTGAGGTGAAAAAAGTTTCAACAAAGGCCAAATTTTGAGTGAATTCTTGGTAAAATGCTTGTGCCTCCTTTGCTCTCAGTTTTGGTACAAACACTTTTCACTTGGAAGTATTTTTTCCTTCCATAATCTTTGATAAAAGGGCTTCTGTCATGTTTTGTAGATACCAGATACATATTTGCTGATCATCCTGCTTAATCACAACCGGAGAGTTTCATAAACAAGGTTTTCATCTGCCATAATTGCCATATTCCCAGTGCATTACACAAATAACAAATGGAGCAGAGAGAACAGACTGATGTAAAGATTACAGGGTTTAAACCATGATGTGCTCATCAGGATTTGTTGGAGGAACTCAAAGCATATTTCTAACACCATCTGTCCTTTAAGGTATCGGATAAGTTCCTGTTAGATTCAACAAAATGTCAAAATCATTAATCATCAGAATTTTCCCATATTTTCAATGGACTGGTTTATTTAACACCGACTACCAGCACATCAGATATCAGCAATACTGAACATTAAATATATGATGTTAAAAAAAAAGTTTAATTTATGACACTTTATAAAACCTTTAGTGTTGCTGAGGTCATTTAGAGCCAGTACAGTCATGACTAGAAGATTACTTAGATAATTTATTCTTAAAATTCTGAATTTCTCCTCTGTTTCTTATTACTTGGTAGAATTGCCTTCTAAACTGCAAATGTTTCATTTCATATGTTTTTCACAATAGTTTACTGGAGTTTTGGCCAGTTCCTCCTGACAGACCTGGTGGGACTGGAGTCCCATGCACCTTCTCAGTTGGGACTTAGATCATGTCCTTGTGACTTGATACTCCAGAGCATTAACATTTTTGCCCTTAAGCACCTCCATATTTGATGGTACTTCATGACATTGTTCAATTGGAATTGTTGCTTCTTTTTAAACTCTAACTTCCTGCTGATATCTTGACATGTTGCTTCAGTATTTCCATAATATTCTGTGCTCATGCTGCCATCTACTTAGTGAAGTGCACCGGTCCCTCCTGCAGCAGCAAAGCCCCAAACCAGGGTGCTTCACTCTCACTTCAACAGTCAGGAGCATCAAATTAAATGTCTGAGACTCAAAGCGGATAAGTCTCCTTCATATGCTGAGTAATGCTATTGTAATCATGTGGTTCTGATGAGATACACCAGTGTGTGTGTGTGACTCTATACATTTTATTTAAGAACAAATGTAGGGGGGGGTTAATTTATTCCTCATTAGAAAAATTACATGTCCTACAATCTGGATTTGTCTAAATATGTTGTAGATGCTTGTAGTTTGTTATATTAACGCATAAATAAAGCAAAAATAAAACTTTTGCAAAAACTAACAGCAACCCAAAAATATATAGTTATAATAATAACAGTTTCTTTTTAGAAACTTTGAATATGCCTCACTTTAAATAAATTGTGAACACAATCTTGGCCAATTAACTTCTAAATGTGGAAACCTTGTTTTTGTCTTTTTCTGATCTGTGATTTCTTCTCCTCAGATATTCATGATGAGAATGGATTGAAGCCCGTCATGGTTTACATCCATGGAGGCTCGTATGTGGAGGGAACCGGCAACATGATCGATGGCAGCATCCTGGCGAGCTACGGGAACGTAATCGTCATCACCATCAACTACCGGCTCGGAGTTCTGGGTGAGTCCACCAGTTAGACTTTAACCGATTCAGACACGTTCAACAACGAGTCGACGGTGGATCCTACCTAAACCACAGTGGCATTGTCTTTCAGAAGGAGTTAAATAAGAACCATTCAGGTTTATTTAACCTGGAATATCTGGTGTTTTATGAGCAGTTCCACAGGCTTTTTCTTTCTCTACAGCCAATGAGATATTTCTGTTCATTTCAGTTTATTTTGATTAAAAGATTCAAATATACTCACCTCAAAGCCAAAGTTTAAAACAACAAACACTCTATGATCTGCCTGAACATCATTCTTTTCATTTTACCTTTAAACAATATTATCTCCTTATAAATTTAAGTGCTCATTTCAAAGGTCTTTGCTAAACTAATAGTTTCGTAATAAACTGAATATTAAAATGCAGATCAGTGGATTGTTGGTTCATCATAATTTAAGAGCTTTATCATTCCTGTATGCCTGTCTACATATATATAGGGGCAATGTGCTGCCATCGGTATGTGATTCATGGACAAAAACAATGTGAGGTATACAACAACCTTTGCTTGTGTTTTTGTTTTGTGTAATACTTAAATACCTCTAGATATTTTGAGTATATTTCTTCCAGATTTCTGGTGAGCCTTTTCAAATCTGTTTCAAATTTAGGTCTCATTTCAAGAGGCCTCAAATTCCAAACTAAAATGCAACATGGCCACATTTGTCGAGGCAATTATATGCAGATATAAACACGACGGGAATGTCCAGTCATCATTTTGCTCAAGAAGCTTCTGGTGTGACATGTGACCCCAAAACAACAACAATCCTGTGAAGCTACTGGTGTCAGAAAAGCCGAGTTATTAATAATTTCTCCTCTGTAAATGTTTCCCATGTTGCCTTTCTGCTCTTCGTGCTGCTGCCTCACATACACAGGAGCAGCTGATGCTCTGGAGACTCCCACACAATATGTGCATGCAAAATCTGCTTTGCTCTTGCTATTCCACTTATACGTGGGTACTGCTCCAGTCTATCTCTGTGGGAGTCAGTTTACTCTGGCTCCACTTGAGATGTGAGTGTAACAGGGAGAAGCCCTGTGTTCATTTCCATAGTAAGGGAACCACTCAGAAGCCCCTCATGCAAAGATAAAAGTCAAATTTTTTTGTTCAGTTGACAAGACAAATGTTTCCTTGCATTCAGTGCCAAAGAACTGAATGCAAGCAATGAATACTTTTTTTTCCCCCTTCAACTATGATAGTAGTACACATACATTCTGTTTATCTGCATTGTTTCCTTCTTGAAATGATGTATCTGCGATTCCTTCACTGCATGCATGCACTTCATTGTCTCTTGAAGTCAAGCTGCGGCTCTTCCAAATGGACATGCCTCTGCAGCGCCGCTGCTCTGCTTACCATTCGTTATAAGGATGAGCTGTCTGCACCAGTCACTATATTTAGTTGCAGGAGAGCCAGGGGGGAAAGGTGTGCTGGAAAAGTGTGCAATGCAGAGAGGGAGGAAAAGACACGAGGAAGAAGAGAAAGAAAGAGAGAGAGGAAATGCAGATGAGTATCTTACCTCAAAACAAAAGAGGGGGATGGGAGCAAAGACAGACAAAATGGAGAGGAATCAGCTGGACTCATGAGAGTTTTGATGTGACATTTTTCACGTGGCTCTGTCTGAAGTTATTGTTCTAGTGTCAGAAGAGTGGCAAACCTTGCATCTGTATAAGATGGTGGTTTTCTGAGCAATACAGTAAAGGCATTTACAAAGCATCTTAATTGTGTTTGCTGAAATGATGGATTTCACACACACAACCTCAGCTGTAATGAGGTTCTTTTTTTGTGCTGGTAAGATCTGGTAATAACCCAAACCAACCAGAACTCCTTTGACCTCAATTCCATTATGAAACCCATTTGGCCTCCTCACTCTGTTCTTCTTTCGGTGTGGCAGAGTGGCTCACTAAGTCGTCCAACACAATACTTTGGAGGAAAAGACAAAGTTATGAGGGGTGTTGGCTCAGACTGGTCAGGTTTAGAACAAGGATGAGGTGGTTTGTGAGCCATATTGAAATATCTATATTTTGAAAAACTGCAATGGAAACATGTTTTTCACATCACACAAAATCAACAGCCGGATGTTACTTCTGTTGAAAACGTCGAAGAAGAAAACAGGAAGTAGTAGGAGGATGATGGTGTGTATTTTTATTTTTTTTTCAGAGCTCTCACAGCATCGCAGTGTTCATAAAAGTCGTGTCATTGGCTGATTTATGAATATGTCTCATGGCTGTTTACATGAATTGCTGCCATGACTTTTAATGACTTATCATGTGAACAAATGTATTCACATGTTATTTTGATTCAATTTCTTATATAATGGAAACAACACAAAACTAGGTTTTTTTCAATAGTAGCAGAATTTAGACAAACTTTTGCACACATCTGTAATGGAACCACACTTAGTGTGTCTCTTTTGAGGTTTTCCTGAGCTTTGAAGCCTGATTGTGGTCAAACATGCTGTCAAAGACAAGTTCTTTCTCCAAGTAAGTAGGAAATAAGGACTTGAAGAGCTGGAAACAATCTGCTTTTAACAGAAGTAGCTTGAGTAAAGACAAAAGTTGACAGTCAGTGCTCCGGATGTGTTCAAAGTCATTCTGTTAGCAGCCTGATTCCTCAGCTGAACTGGTGGATCCAGCATAAACAAAATGAGCTGGACGGCTCCTCAGTGTAAGAAAGTTCTTGTCAGCAGTTTCCTGACCCAATAAAAATGTGTGGCTGTTGCTATGATTCAGATGATTCTAATGGACGTCTCCAGCTGCTGCCGGGGTGGTCGTAGCTTTCAACGAGGCCTGGCACGCTAAACGTGTGAACAGCATCGCGCCGGACTAAAGCAGGCATCTCACGTTAAGGGCAAGTGAGTTCTGCAGGACAAGCAGCTTGTAACTGTGTCAGCGCTGGCAGGGAGAGGGAGGACTGCAGGAAATCATGGGACACTCTTTGGCCTCCTCCACTTTGACCTCACACACGGAGCCAGATGGCCGTCAGTAGCTGCATCACTTCCACCCTTTTCCTTTAGATCACATACAGAATCTCTGGTGGAGCCAATGATACAACTGTGCTACTGCAGTACAAGCAAAGGGGGGGCCTGCAAATGCATTCATACTTAGAAAACTTCTTCACATAGTGTCATGTTCTATCCACATAGTTCAGTACAATTTAGTGGGAATTTAGATGATAGTGCATTCATTTCTTAAGTTGATGCGTTCTTACAATGTATTTCTTCTTGCCATATTTCCATAAGATGAAGAGTAACGTAGTAACTACTTGTTAACGGATTCTCCCCCCTGAGCTGGGAACAGGTTTTTCAAAGGGTTTGATTTGTTTAACAGTGCAGTGTGAAAGCAAACCGCACCAGCAAATGTTTCAGTTTTGGTTCCCAATGGAACTCACCCTGACCTGAAACAACCTAACTCTGCTTTACGCTGCTCCACATCGTCTGTTGGGTTGCTGGCCTTCGTGATGCTGGTTTATCTCAATTATTTGGTTAACATTTTCTGAGACCAAAAACAGGACATCTGCAATCCACGTTTTTTACTTCCTTTTTGCTGGTCTGTTAGTATATAACCCCACAGTGAAGTAGAGAGTCTCTGGCATTCTCATGTTTTCAAAATGTGTTACAAAGAGAGACGTGTCAACGTCAGCCGAGGGTGTTTCTAAAGCTAAACCTGCTTCTGAGGTAGCCTGGGGAACCATCGTCCTGTATCAGACAAACACAGGCAGACAGATTCACCAGGTAAAAACAATAGCATCTAAGCTGTTGTCTCTGGCAATATTAAGGGACAGACAGTCGGGTCTTGCATGGTTGCCCTCAGGTTATATTGCACTGAAGTAGCAGCTCTGTGAAGAGAGTCTGGATTTGATCATAGGGAGATGGTCTTGAGGCGGTAACCAGTGTTTTTTTGGTTCACTCACTTTTTTACTTTTACAGATTGAATTTTTTATTTTTTTTTTTTTTTTTTTTATTAGACAGCTTTCTAAATCAGACATAGAGTTTGTGTTTATTTGGTTTTTGTTTATTTTTCCTAGAGCAGTAAGAAGCTTCCAGGCTTCATACAAAGCCGGGCAAACTCTGATCTTACTCTCTTTTATAAACTGCACTAGTAGAGCATCTGTTTGTGAAACATACGGTCTGTTTCAGGGGTTTTGTGTGATCACACAGATCAACACCATGATGGTGTTGATCTGTATGAGTGGGAACTGGAAAGGACTTGATTTATTGGTTTTTAACATGTTTTGTAGAAACTGAAATCAGAAAAGAGTGGTGTGATTTTATAAGCATGCCCCAAATTACCCCAAGATAAAATGCAATGCAACAAAATATCTTCACAAGTCACTTTAAATCCAACAATCACCTTGTTAATATCAAGTTATGCACTTCTTTATGTTTGCATTTCTCATAAAATCACAATGCAACCCATTAATAATTGTGGTAGTAATGTGAAAAATGTCTGGGAGATTTTTTTAAACATCTCCAAAAATGTTAAATATTATGATGTCATTTGTTTTCAAATTGGCATTAAATCTCACATGTTTTCTGCTCATCTTTATGCTCTGGAGTCAGCCCAAATAAATCTAATGGCATAGTCAAAGTCTTGATGTCAGAATGATTCCAAGGCATTTCAGTGTCTTAATTTAAGAAAAAATAGTGTATGGGTTCTATTACATTAAAATAATCTTTCACAAACACTTTTGATAGCTATAAAATGACATCTGTGAGGGAAGGAACAAAAGTCACATCTCCTATGTGACACTATCTTGGCCCTTTGGACTGTGTGAGCCAACAGCAGCCCACTGTACAAATGATTTATTTGAAGCTATCAACAAACACATTGGAGCCCCAAAGTGTCATACACATCATGCTAAACAAAAACAATGGCATATCACGTGCTTGTTTTGCAGTTGAAATTGAAAATATTCCTGTAAATGTGCCAGAATTAACCAAAAAGCTGTTTTTCATCGTTTGTCCCTGGACAATGACTGAGTACAAGGGGCAAACAAAACAAGGTTAAATATGAGGCAACTACACAAAATTTGCCAATAAATAGTTTATAATTTTTATAATCCAATATGAAGCAGAGAAGCTCAACTTTGTTGACACTCCAGACAGAAGAGTCAACTCAGACTTTCGCCATTCTTCTTCCCCTGTTGCCTACTGTTAGCCTTGTGTGGAGGCTTCATGCCCCATTCTCAGTGCTTAGCGCCACTTACAGGTCTGGGGGAGTAAAATCAGCATTGGGCTGTTCTTAGCGTTTCCTTTTTGTGTGAACATTTCTAGAAATCCACAACTTGTGTGAATGGAGCCTTGTTGTTTTCCACCTACTAAATAATAACATAGCTTAATTTTGGCTTTCCGACATTCAAACAATGACATACTTTGTCCTAATTCAAGACTTTGACAGCATCAAACTAAATTGCATAAAACTCAAAGATAGGCAGCAAACATGTTCTTTATTGTGAGCACATTTAGAGACAAAGGAAACAACATTTTTAAACATTTTCTTTTCATTTTCATGTCAAGAAAAAAGCCCTGAGTTTATCAAAACATCTCCATAAAAGGCAGAGGAAAGAGGCAGAGTTGAAAGGGAGGAAAAGGCGCTGCTGATTAGCACCGACACAGCAGGACACATTGACTAAAACACACACAGAGCAACATTTGTCATGCAAATGACTGTTTTGCCAAAGCGACAGATGACTGTGTGGGCCCTCCTCCCCGTGCCCTCATCGTGTTTCTGGCCAAGAAAAAATGCGTGTTCCGCTGGGTCTTCTTTTCTCCTTCTCAATCTTTCTGGCGGCACAATGTGAGCTGCAGCTGCAGCCCTCTGCCTTTCGGTGTCACGTCAGAAGACATCGCCTCATGGTCTGACTCACAGCTGGACTGAATGTCTGACCACTGGCCGAAGTCACACGGCATTTCTCTATCTTTATCTTCAAATGTTGCCATACGTGGCCCTCTGCAGGGAAGGCACATCCGATTGGTGACGGCCTCCTTCAGCCGTGGCGGTCCTTGCAGAGAGGGAGGAGTCAGACACAAGGTGGACTTTGTCAGAAGATTCAATAAAATATGGATTTAATAGCAGCACAAAACATTAACATCAATCATGTGAGAAAAGATTAGTGCTGTCAATCGATTAAAAAATGGAATCAGATTAATCACACTCTAGCACTGTGATTAATCACGATTAATCACCATGCTTACCTTTGGAGGCTTGAAATATAGAAATGCACATTTTAAAAAAATGTGATGGAAAACATCTCATTTTTCCAGGCTTTTATAATTTAAAGTAGTAATTTTGTTTCAAACGTAAATTAGAATTGTTAATTATAAACTGGTATATTGATTTTACCCAAAAGTCCATCGCTTGTTCCTTTTAGCGTGACATTTGTCGCTGAGTGCAGCAGTCTCATCTCTTCGACGCTGCGCTGCTGACCGCAGTACAAGACTGTGATGCTGTGCGCCGCACAACGCTTTCAGGTCAAAACAAGTGATGTGATTATTCTGCATTAGGTAATATTAACTCATTCGTTTTTTTTTAGATTAATCACGTTAACGTTGACAGCCCTAGAAAAGATTTAAACTTTTAAAGGCAAATCATAAAGAAAGTAAAATTTACTCCAGTATGCATTTGATACGCTTTAAGGCCGAAAAGGCAAAAAGCTAATTACCTTAATATCTAGTTGACACATCATATAATTATGGAACGGTGTTGCTCCAGCCCCCATGAAGACTGTGAAATGTTAATTGTAACTTTGTGCAACAACACGTTGTTAACTGCTGCGAAGCACAGCTGATTCTCCCTCGCTGCATTGACTCAGAGCCAGGGAAATTATTTTTAATAATCTGCTGTAGTCAGATACTTCCTAAGTGCCTGAATAATGGATGTTTTTTATATTTTATATTTCTTTAACTTCTGAAATGTCCATCAATTTCTGAAGCTTATGGCACAGTAGCCCTTTAAACTGGACGATTTTGTTTTGGTGTTCCTCCTTAGCATGCTTCTCTCACTAGTATGCAGTAATACTTAGAAATATATGTAACAATAGTTAGCTGATAGCTTAGGCTAGTCCAGCTATTCATTTCATGTAAACGGCCAGATCTGTGGAGTCTATAAACCATAGAACCCATCTGACAACATGCAAAAGGCTAAACAATCTCATGAAGTAACGCGTAAGACCAAGACATTCAGAAGTCAAAATCTACAGACTGGAAAGAGTAAAAAAGCCATTTCTAAGTCACTAGAACTGCCTTAAGCACAATGAGAACTATTATTCACAAATGAAGAAAAGATGGAACAAAGCCAAAAGCCCTTTTCACCAAGAAAGAGCACAGAGGCCAGTGTCATGATTGCCAAAAAGATTTGGAAGATTCCCTTTTGGGAAAACATTTTGTTGACTGATGAGACGAAACTGGATCCCGTTACATAATACCCAGAGTTAAGAAGTCAAACAGTCAGAGATGGTGGTGGGAGTGTGATGGCCTCCTTGCAGAAACTCCTGAAGGAGAATTGAGATTATGACCTTTAGAGCTAGCGTAATCTAAAGCAAAACATCAATTCCAGTCTTTGACCTAGTCAAAGTCCAGACATGAATAGTGTAGCATGACATCAAGTGATTGATGCTGTAACAATGGCTCAATTAAAAAATTTCTCCAAAGCATAGGTGGTTTTTACAGTAATAGAAAAGACGTTTTATAGTAAAGTAGTTAACTGTCATTTTTACTTTCAAGGTTGGAAAAATGTATTTTAAATAAAAAATTGCCTTTTGTATGTACTCAGATTATTTCTGCCTAATATTAGACTTTGTTAGATGAACAGAAGCGTTTAAGTGTGAAAAAAAAACAACAGCAATACATCTGTTTTTGTAGAAATCTGTTTTATTCAGTCGTTTCTTTCTCTGTCTGCACGCAGGGCTGTGTAGTAATAAAAGTGAAGTCGGTTCTAATTTGCTGTCAGATAAGAAATGGTTGGAGGGTTCACAGCCACAGGCCACCACAGCATGCCATACCATTACTCTAACTTTTTTCTTTAAATTGCTTCTGGCTAAAACACAAACCCAAAACCCAGTCCAGATACACACCTGTTCATTAGCTGGGAAAGTATTCTTAAAATATATCTCAGCGTTCTTCAAACTCACAGATCACCTTTGCTCAGTAGGACCAGAAATCATTCACTCCTTATGAATACAAAGGAGAAAGTTTGTTAGAACTGTGACGGGTTGGCAGTGTGTGCACCAGAAGAAGGAAAACTACCAACAGACCAAAGGGTAAAGGAGGTAAATCAATTCATCACTCTGCACAACGGAGCTTGTTTTCATATTTCAGAAACACAAATACCAGCACCACCAACTCATTTCACTAATGACCCAAACCAATTATCAACAGCAGTAAAAATAAGTGCAAAGCTGCCAGAAAACAGACCAATTAATAATCAGGAGTCGTTTATTATTCAGTCGGTTCCATGCAGCTGCAGTAAAGGTTAAACAGCTCCAAAGAGTCTGATCATCAGAACTGCTTCGATAAAGCTTTTCACTTCCTGGAATGGAGATTTTACAGTCATATTTTAATACTTTAGTATTCTCAGTTTTCTTATATTGCATATATTTGAAAAAGAAACAATACCGCCACCCAATGCAGCTCGACATGCTATTGGCTGGCATTTGCAAAGCAGCCAGTCAAGGAGCTGCATGCATTTTCCTTCCCACTGATTGGCTGAGCCCTGGTAGCTAAAGGAGTCTGTAGACGTTAGCTTCTGTGGTAGTGCAAAAACAGTTCCTACTCCATGCATTTACATATGTTAACTTACAGTATGTGTGGGAACTATTAAAATATTATTATACAGTTATATGTATTTTTAGGGATCTCAAGTATTTGCAGATGCCAGTGAATACTTGATATTCACGGGTTGTTTCCAATTCACACAAATACCTAAAGTCCACGTTACTTTAAATGAATCAGTTCAAATAACAAAAATAAATTCTGAGAATAAACTAAAGCTTGTCAGCTGGGATATGTTCTACATTAATCATGAAGGCAATGACAATACGTCAGAAAGGGGGAATGTTCCGACATCGATGTTGGTGTAAAGACGCTCCCTGCTTCCTTCTTCATGAGTTGACGCTTTCCTACCGATTATTTGGATAATCCTGCAAAAAAGAGGCTTATAGTAATTATTCTAAAAGCCTGGACCAATTTTAGAGTTTGCTGGAGCTATAAATCTTCTTTCCATATATTTCTGTGATTCTGAAATCTCAGTGATTTTGCAACTGTTTCAAAAGTGAAAATGTGTCCAGGATGAGATTGGGATTTTGGTCATGCCAACGGATGCGTAACGTCTTGTTTGCTATTGTGACATAAAGTGAGCACACTGGAAGACGGAGAAGTCAAAAAAAAATCTGTCATCAGCGTACGACGGCTCCAGAAAATATTCACAACTCATCACTTTTATTCCTTTGGAATAGCTTTTTCCCTTACAGTCCTGCAACTGCAAAATGACAAAAAGTTGATATTTCTGAAAACTTTTAAGGAAACATAATCACTGACAAGTCCATCTGATTTCCTCTGAAGGCCTTTCAGATGTTTCTACAGCTTGATTTTTTTTCATGTTTTGGTCAACTCAGCACAAGGTCTCACCGCTGACAATTCATATCTGAGCAGAAACTATGCAATGAAATATTAGAGATTGTTTTAAGATGAAAAAGCAGCACAATCAAACATGCTGAAAGGCTTTTCATGGTTTTTATTATTTCAACTAAACAAACAAAGAAGGTGGTGAGGCTGTGACATATTTACTTGTTATATATAAATGTGCTATAAAATGGTATCAAGTGCCTGGAAAACTCAGAATACTGCCTCTTTAATTTAGCAGCATTATCGAGAAGAAATTGAAATGATCCATTTTCAAAATAATAATAAAAAAAAAACATATTTAGAAAGAATAAGACCCTGACAATTGGTTTTAATTCTTCTTATTGCTACTTTTATTTTGTCCTTGTGAGTTATCATTTGTAGAATTATGTTGAAATAGCATAACAAATTGTCATAAAAGTGAAATGTGCAAAGATTGGGCTTCCTGCTGTCCTTCTGTTGGGATGTAAACAGACTGTAGTGCTGGCAGTGCCTTACCTTAGGCTATAGGGAAGTAATATATGTATCAAGCGTGGATATTTAGAATCAAACCTGGCTTTTAAAGGTCAGCTGCGTCACAACCTCCTGCTCACCGCTATTGTGATTCAATACAGAACGCAGCCTGTATTGATATTCATGTTGAAGTCGTGCATTTTCTCCCAACTCTGTTGTCTGAAACAGCTAGAAGGCGGAGTAAGCAAGCCTGGTTTGCAACAAAGTCATTGTTAGCTGAGGAAATGATAGTCTGCTCCACACAGACTGCTAGCTGCACAATGCAACAGATGTACTGCGGGGATTTGAGGGGCGAGAAGCAAGCCCAGATTTCCTGAGAGGAGATGGATGCCTCTGTCAGCCCAAACTGGCACCATTCACAGAGCAGAGCTATAAACGCTCGCTGCAATGCCCAAAGTTAAAAATGCTCCTGTTTAAGTTGCTGTGTTGGATTTAAACGGATGTATTTTTTTGTTTGGTTAAGGAACCTGATGCTGTGTGGGGTCCAGCCTCTTTGGCCGGCTCCCCAGAGCTGCAGCACCAGCAGCCTCTCCGCTCGCCTCTGCCCCTTCCAGACTCATACATGAATGTGTTAGATGAGTGTGATTTGCTTTTCCCAGAGTGAACGCCACTGCAAATAGAATGCCATTAATAGCTGAATGGTGCAAATGAAGTTTGTTTTTAATTTTTTCTATCCTGTTTGGAGAGATGAAAGCTCATTCGGTTTGAAGGGTCATACAATGTCATAAAAGCATGAAAAAAACACATCCTTGAAAGATAGTGATAGCTATTGAACTCACATTATTCTCTAATCTGACAGTCATGTGTCAGCCGGGTGATTATTTTATTCTGGTGGCTTCATTGATTGAGCAGTTACAGTCATCCTGCAGAGTCAATTTACCTCTAATGTCTCCCTGGACTGCATGAGTCAGTTTCTGTAGCACTTTGTCCAGTTCAGAGCTGTAGAAAACTCCACGCGTTCTCATCCTGCTTTAAAATAACCTGGAGAGAAAAAGCTGCAGTAGCCTTGCTGCATAAAGGTGGACAGTAAAACTGAACCAAAGTCACTGCGCTGAGGCCTTCGCTCTAAATTAGAACATGAGATGCTTTTGTCAGATGAAAAGAACCTGGTGGAAATAAAAACCTTTCAGCAGGTACTAAAATACTCTTCATTGAACTCACATTTCTTATTTTAAAAATGTTTTTTTTTTTTATTTTAATTTTAAATGTCATATTTTCATTAGTTGTAAGTGGAAAATCATCATTAACAGAAATAAAGGCGTCCAAACTTTCATATGGATAGTTAAGCTATATAATGTGTTTAACTAAGCAATAAAGTTCCTAAAATAAATGGGCTTTTCAATAAAGTTCTAATTTGATGGATGGCTCTTTATTATTATTTATATATATTACAAAAACTCAGCCACTGTAATTGTAAAATAGGGCTATTTCCATTGACCCTATAATAAATTATCACACATTTTGAAAATAAATTTGCTAAATGGAAACATGACAATTCCAAAAAACTCTCCTATTTGATGAACCGTTTAGGATTTTTCGGTTTATTTCACAGAACTGTGACAGAAACACGTTTTTGGCATCAAACGAGTCACATGATCAACATGATGTCGCCACTGGTTGACAAAATGTCCAACAGGTCTAAATGGTTTGTTCTCTGTTTGTTGGACAGAAAATGAAATTCCCTTTGAATGAACAATCTTATAAGACTTTAAATGTGGTTAATGAAAAACAGGAGAAACGGTTCTCTGCTCCGTTATTCTGTTTGAAACAACATTCATCCAGACAGCTTAAGACGTCACAGAGCCTTGTGATTCAAAGGTGTGACTCTACAGCAGCCACTGAGCTATGTTTAATCACACTTGCTCTTTGTCAAGGCTGAAGAGGAAGTTATGTGCACAAAAGCTTGATACACCTTTATTCAGTTCCTGCAGACAGTACATCAAAGACAGCACATCTTTATTCCCGCAAAATGGCAAAAGCTGCTGTCAGACAATATTACTTTTCTTATCTGCAAGCTGTTCTGTTCTGCATTAGGATAGAAGAGCTATGGAAATGAGAGCTGCATGAATAAAGATGTATTTTCCTCTGCTAGGCAGCTGCAGGGGGATTATTATCAGCAACTGAACCTAGGCAACCGGCGGAAGAAATACTTTAAAACATTGTTATTTACAAAGCCTGGCTTTGTTGGCCTATTTTCTGGTTTTATAACGCTTTTCCTACTGGAGTTGTTGCTGCCATGTTCTGAAATGAAGATAACTGTTTTTAGTAACGGAAAACGGAGACAAAAAAACAGCAAATATGCTTCTCAGGTAAAATTGTTGGTTTTAAGAGAATAAACATGGAGAAGACATCTTTTTTTCTGACTTTGACCAGAGAAAACTCAGTCCTAGCAGTCTGAATGGATGACTTCAGATGAAATTTGCTAATTGAATAAAACATATGTCTGAATGAAGAAAGCTTCTTGGCCATATCATATTACAGTTTGTCTGAGCAAAGAAGGAAAGGGAGAAAGAATCAGAAGAAAGAGAGGAGGCATTAAAATGTAAATGTTAGTCAAATTCAACAAGTTGGCATGAATTGAATTCAAATAGAATTTCTGTGTTCTGTAGTTTTAAATTGGTGCTTAAAAATTCAGACAGCTGATTGAGATTTGATTTTGTCAGAATGTGAAAACACTGACTGGAAACAAAGAATCTTGAGAGATCCGTCTCCAGTTTTCTCTCCACCAAACGGCCTGCTGAGATCTAGCTGCAGATTTTTCTTTTTGTGCACAGTTAAACGTTGTGTTGCATTCCAACGTGGGCCGGGGATTTGAGCTGCTGTAGCAGACAGGGAAGGCTTTTATTCTGCAGCCAAGTTGTGGGAGAAAAACAATCACTGCTATCTTACCAACCTTTCAGTTCTATCAGTTCGCTAGACCTGTTGGGACGCTGGCCATTTCTGCAGGTCAAAGGTCAGTCAAGAATGAAAAAGGATCACTTCAGGTTAATGGGCAAAGGCTTCATTGTTCTTTTTTCACGGTATATTAAACCGAGGCTTTTGACGCTAAAGTGTAATTCCGATATTTTCAGATATTAAAACTGAACCATTCATCCTGGTTTTTAATCAGTAATATTAAGATTTTTCTTTAATATTGAATCTTAATAATGCTGAAACATGTTAAGCTGTAAACACTTTTTTTTTTTTTTGTTCCAGCAAATTTGCCATCCTCTTGATCAGAAATCCTTTCAGAATTGCAAAGTTTATTACTTTTCTTCTGAAGATGTTACTTTCTTGTTTGAAATCAAGAGTTTAATTGATTTTCTGGTCTTTGCCCATCCACCAATTTACATGTATGGAACTGTAAAAACAAAATGAAAGAAAAGAACAAAACTTTTAAACAACTGTTGACAACACTCAGGCTGAGATGTGGATGTGGTGGAAAATATCACCTTAAGTCGACAAGAACAGAGAGAGAGGAAGACTATAATAATTACAGAAGGGTTAAAATGCAGAAAATTATTTGTTAATTACATAAAGAGGAAAATTGATGATTGTGTTCACAAAAAAGTTTAATATATTGCTGGATGAAATTTTAAGGACAATCTTTAAAGGAGCATTTTTCTGCTTTTGAATGATACAGATGGAACAATTTCCATCAAAATTAAGTGGGCATTTAAATAAACAGGGACGTAATAAAGGGCATGGCAAGTTTTTCCTTTCCAGTCAACTCCACCATAACAAGTGACCGCTCTGAAGCTGACACCAACTTTCAGCTTAAAGGAGAAATTTCTAATCTCATCTCTGCGCCAGCAGCGTACTCTCTGATCCTCTGCATGAGCTGATGTCAGCAGATTCCAGGTTTATACACATTAGCAGTGGAGGTTACAGTTATTTAATGGAATCCTTGCCAAAAGCCATAGACACCGGCCTCCAAGAGTTTCTGAGAGGCTCCAACCAGAACCGAACATGTTCAGCGGCCCAAATGAACATCCCCAGACACCTCATGAGTCAAGAAAAAAAAAAAAAAAAGAAAAACGATCCCCATCCATGTGGAAACCCACAAACATCCAGGCTTTTACCGAAAGTCACGCACAGTTAAGAGGTTCTTTTTTTTTTTCTTCCTCTGAGATTGCAGGAAATTTCAAACTGCTTTGATTCAGGCCTGCAGAGATCCGACTTTATGTAACAACGGAGCGTTCCTCCAGCAGACCACCAGCATGCACACAGCCACTAACAAAGAAGAGCTGTGCTGATTTGCATGATATCTGTGGGGCAGAATACTCCCCAGATGCCGAGCTGATTAAAGAGTAATGTCGCTTAACAACTTGAGGGCACAGAAAGAGAAGAGTGAGATGGCCGACCACCAAGTGGGCCAACGCTGCTTTGATGTTCTGGAGACACCAGTGTGGAGGCGGCGCCTGCTGCTTCTCTCCTAATTACCTCGTGTGAATCTTAACGAATGTGCATCAGTATGAGGTTCCTCTCACATGCAAGGTAAAGTCTTACATCTCCATCATATGTTCTTCTTTACACTTTGCAAAAGTGCCTTCACTTCCATGGAGAAGCACTTGTGACACTTGTCTCCACTTCCAGGTAAAACCTGATATTTCTTCACATTCTATGAAAAGAGAAGGAGATAAACTTTTTCCTGTTTTCGATCAGGTAGGATTACCAACATTATAGCAATTTGCTAAATGCAATAAATAGAGTAGAGTGGTAGAATGTCCTCAAAATCTTCAAATTCAGGCATTTAAGATTATTGTAGAGTTTGGTAAAGTCCAGATGATTATTTTATGACATTTTAAAATTCATAGTTAAATTCAGACATACCTGTTTATGTATTTTGAAGCAACTTCTCAAACATTTTGTCTCCTTGTGTGACTTCAGATGGAATTTGATTGTCAAATTGCACAAATTGGGAAACATGCCAGTTTTTAAAAAAACTAAAACTTTTTTGGTATAAAGTTTTTGCAGTAGGTCGAGTTGGTTGTCAGGTTGTATCAAAATTAGTGTATTTTGCAAAACTGCAATGGAAATACTTTTTTGCGTCACATGTGTTTGTGTAGTTATTAGTTTAGCAAACAGAAAATAATTGGTAATTCTAATGACCTAAAAAAAATGTATATTATTTTAGAAGGTTAAGAAAAACACACATACTTTCTTATAGTGGATCCTAATATTTGATTTCCATTGTGTGAGAATCTCAGAACCAGAATCTCATTGATGTTTTCTGTTTCTTTGGCACACTCACTCGTTGTGACTTGGCAAGTTTTGCTGAGGTGACGGAACGCAGCTTGAAGACAAAGTGTCATCAGCTCATCGATGCCCCAAGAGTCAGTCTGATGTTAGTATTGATTGTTTACTACTTGGAATTTGTCCACCTTTGGTTCCCACAAAGCCTTTGGACCTGGAACACTTCATGCCTGGTATTAACTTTGTGGCCCCAGATCTGTTCAGGAGACAATAAAACAGCTGTGAGGCTCCATTTACACAGATACTTGAAGCACACTGTTGAACAATCTGTTTCCTGGTCTTCTATTTTAGATTTTATTTATTAATTTTTGCAGAGATCTGATTTGCCTTTTCCCTTAATCATTTCTTTTTCAAAGTGAGAGTAAAAATGCAACAACTGCCTTTCATGCTAATGCTGTTTTGTTTGTTAATAAACTCTGGAAATTTGAAATTTACAGTTTCATCTCAATAAATTAGAATATCAAAAAATGTATTTCTTTTAGTAATAAAAAAAAACAAAAAAAATGACATTCATACACTCAAGATGGTCTATTGAAGAATCCATGTCTGGCAATTTTGATAATTATGGCTTAACAAAAACCCCAACTAGATTTTCTCATGAAATTGGAATACTATAGTTCCACCAGGTGTTTGCTAATTGCTTCTGGCTAGTCTGAAGGAGCTGAGAGGCTCTGCTGGCCTGGAAGATAAAGGAGAAGGAGGTGGAAGATAATAGATGGATGAATGGATATTTAGTAGAAATCCATTGTTATTTTTACATTGGGGGAATTTTTTGTAAATTTTCTTCTAAAAGGAGTAAATGTGTTGGTGACTGATTTATAAGAGCAAAGAAATGGTGAAACATCAGGGGGGGGGGGGTGTGAATCTTGTATCTCCTTCCACTAAGATGCTGACAACATTCAGGTTTCTTTACAGTCTTTAACCTTAACTGTGTTTCAGTCCTGCTGGGCAGTTTGAAAATATAAAATCCTGATTTTCTTCAGTTGAAAAAGGAAGTTTAGGTTTTTATTTGTTGTTTTCATATTCTTGTCTCACTGACTTTGTTTGACACTGAATTCTAAATTGCTACAGTAAAATTTTACTTCTTGATCAACAAAACTATTAAATTAGTTTTGTTGATTATGACTTAATTAAACTTATATTTCAGTATTTCAAACATATATTACAGCAGTTAAGCCTTTAAAAAATACTTTTACTACAGAAATATATTGTCATGACCTTCCATTAATTACAGTGAGAATGAAGTTATCATTGAAAAGTTCTGTTTGTATTCACTCTAGTGATACTCCTCTGCTAACTGAACTTGTTTTATGATTTGAAACATTAAAGTGTGAGAGTAAAGTTAAAACAGAAGAAATCTGTAAGAAGAAAAATGATATTTTTTCCCTGTAAATTTGTGCCTTTAATCTTGTTTTTAATGATGAATGCAGTTGCATCCTATTTGCTTATTTCAACATGGAAAGAGACCCAGAATAACCATTGCATCCCATCCCAGGATGAGTGGATATGAAGTTCTGAATGGGGCTCTGAATATGAGTATAACAGGAAATATCTGTGTCTGAAGTCTGTTTTGGACACATTATGTTAGCAGAAGCTGTAGCATTATCAGCCGGCTGGTTCACGTGCGTCTGGCAGCTCTGTGGGGGTTAGTCCGGTTAGACCCTGGTGGATTTAATAGCCAGGATTGTGGAGGACAGATGGTGTGTGGTGAGGTGAGGGTTGTGGTTTGCAGTGAGTGTTGGTGGGGGTGTGTGTAAGAGCAGCTGATGAACAAGGGGATTTAATGCCTTGTGACCCAGATTGAGCCCAAGCGGTGATGTGTGTTTCGGGTTGTAATGTTTGTGTGTTATTCCACATGTTGCACTGCAGATTTCCATGTACTCTGTTTACTTTCACTCCACAAATGCACCATTACTCGGTGGTGTTGAGAGATATGTATGAAAAAACACATATCGCCATCTCCCAGCTGTCCTCCACCCGGACAATCTGTCAGTCTCCTTTCCAGTCCCTCATCTTTGTCCTGCCCGTCCTCCCCACACACCTTGCCACACTCTATGGATTTGCCACAGACAGGCTTGATACCTGTGACAGCTCTGTCACACATTATACACCCCTGAAATGTGTATGGCGTCCCGGGCAGGAGACTCCGGGGAGGGGCTGGGCACTGCTGCGGTCAGAACGGGAGAGTTTGTTACGCCTCGCTGCCACATCCGCAACCTCGGATCCCTGCTGATTTTCTTTTCTCCTTTCCTGTTTCCCCCAAATGACAAGTGTCAAAATTAAATCTCACATTTCCACGAGTGACGATATGCTTGAAGTCAGTAAGATTTACATTCACTGTAAATGGAGCAGTTTCAGAATCACTTGCCTATTGTTTCCCATACTGTTTAACATTTTAGTGTCATGTTAATGATAAACAGCAGGTGTCATATCAAGGCACTTTAATGCAGAATCATTACATTTCTACACACACACAAAAAAACAGATAATTCAATCCAGTGCACTCAGCCATTTGATAAACAGAGCACACATTTCAGTTCAATCCTGGTTCTACAACGTTGAGTTTATTATTTCAACTTGTAAAAGGTTTTCTACCTAAGGAAACTAAGGAGACAGGATGTCGTTTTTTCAAGAAAAAGTTTTGTTACTAGGTTTAGATGAATTTTTTTGGTCGTATTGAAGTTGGTTTATTTCTCAAACTGCAATGGAAACATCTTTTTTGTATCAGATGATACAAAAAAGTACTAACATCTGGTGACCAACAACCGGATGTTACTACTGGTTCAAACCACGAAGAAGACGACAGGAAGTAGTTGGAGGATGATGTCACGGCATCGTGCAAACAAAGTTATTCCTGTGAAATTGACTGTGTTTCTTATTTAATTAAAATACCACATTTACCAAATTGTAGGAGGTTTTTGACATTAGAGGATCTTCTGCAAAGTTTTGCACACATTTGCAATGGAAACACAGCTAGTGACTTTGCTGCAGTCTAGTGGTTTCTGATGCTGCTTATTTTGGTATTGATCGGATACTAAATAAATACAGGGCCCATATCGCCACTACTGATGCTGATATTATATAGGTGTCTACAAAATACTTTAAGATCAAAAATAAAAACAACTTGACTTGTTAAATTTGACTTTGCATCATAGCTGTATCTGATCTCTGTCTCTTTAATAAACCTCCATCCTGTTGAACAGTCAGATACTCTTTTTACGTTGTTTTTTGTTTTAGAAGATGCCAGACTGACTTCCTGGATGAATGCCTTTAATGTCAATATGTAGCAAAATTCCTATTACTTACTTTGCCTCTAGTTTCTGCACTTCTTAACATTGATGACTTTACAAACTATAATGATATAAACTTTCATGTTGTTACATCAGATCACAGCATCTACACTGTTTACTGTTTATTTCATTCATAATCTTTCAAACTCAGCCTATTTCTAACAAACCAAACACTTGGAACAGGCTTGACATGAAGCTTTGACAAGCTTCAAATGTGTGTTTTCTTCAGCGTCAGCCTCAATATTTCTGTGGATATTAAGAACAGAGGCATCTACCTTCCACAAAATCACCAGGTGATGGAAAGAAAGAGGACAAGATCTACACCTCTCTCTTTCCATTATCTTGACCACTTTTTCTCTCCTTTCTCTAAACTCTCTGAAGGATGGAAACAAGATTTTATAGTTGCAAGTTTTATAGTTCTGTCCTTGGATTTCTTCACTTTGTGTTTCTTTACAGATACGTGTTATTGTACTTTCCTTAATAAATGCATCTTTCCACTTCTCAATCGATGAACCTGGAGAAAGACAAATCTACTTCTCTTTTCTGTCTCCTCTCTCTGTTTTTTTCTTTTTCCTATGGTACATTTTGTTCTTGAACTTTTATAAAAAAAAACAGAGTTCAAAACAGGTGCAGTATAAAACAAATATTTTCATTGACTGTATAAAAAGACACGTTTTTGTTCCACGTAATTTCTACTTGCTAAATGTCAGAATAAGAGAGAGACAGTTTAATTTTTTTTTTATTTTTATTTTAAGATCACATCCTAACATTATTATTCCTTTAAACATTTTAGGAAAACCCAGATCATGATGGCTTTGCATATTCTTCTTCCATTCAACCATTTATTGCTTCATTGATATTTTGGGAATTTCCATCTATACTGTTCTGTTCAATTTGACATTTTGAATATAAATTTACTTAATGGAAATACGTCAAATTTTTAATAAATGAAAAAATTTGGAGGATGATGACCAGGCAAGCGTTGATTCTAACTGAGTTTATTTATTGCAAACACCATTAGTGGAATATCAACAAAGTTTTGTGCACAATTGTAAAGGAAACACAGAAATTGTTTCTATGTGCATTTAAGGCCAAAACACTAAAACTCTTTTACACGTTCACATAAAATGTGAAATCTTATTTACATGTTTGTACTAAAAAGTGGAGGTCCAATTAATTTTACCCAACATCTTTCATATTCATTTTAGAAGCATATCGCTCCATATGCCCTGTCAAATGCAGCTGTACTCTGGCTTTTAACTGAACTTGGGATGCTAAGAGGAAACCGCCATCCCCACTTAGCTCAGCCATCCAACAGCAGGGGAATGACATGGTGAGGTGCCAGGCGAAGGCACAGAGAGGAAGAACTTAGCCTGAACACTTGTTTCTGTTTTTCATATTTGCTAGCGTTTGAGCATGAGCGCAGAGATCCTCCATCAGTCCTGTCAGTCTCACACAGCTTATGCGTGTGTTTTTCCTTCACTTGGCTGCTTCAGGAAGACGAGGCTTTGATGATGTGGGTGTCAGAGCTGGAGCGTCCCTGCCAAGAGCCCGCCGTCACAGATGGAAGTTCAGGAGAGGAGGAGGAAATAAGAAAGTAGCCCTGACTTAGAGTGAGAAAACTATGCTGAGATTAATGAAGGGACAAACGCTCAGGCACTGCCATGTGTCACATTCTGCTGCTGGAATATGATGAAAAACCAGAGTGTGTATTTTCTTATGCTGTTTCAGCACAGCCTGCTGAGGTGCTTTTATCAAACAGTGTGATACACTGGAGAGTAGAGAGCACAAAGCCTCACCACTCGACAGGATGTGGTCACAACTACTTCCTGTACAGGTTAAAACACTTCGTCTGGATCCACAATCACTATCACGGTTATTAAACGTGTCCGTAGTGAGTCCATTAAAGGAAAAGTAAATTATTATTAGTTGAAATAAACATAGCACACGAAACTGAAATACAATCTGAAAAGTGTGGAGTGCGTTTGTGTTCAGATCCCTGCTTCGGTACTTTGTACATAGAACCATGTCTAATCGGTTCCAGCTGAAGGCTGACACTTTTTTTCAAACCAGGTCAAGTTCAGTCAAATTAGATGGAGAGAATTTATCCACATTTGAACTTTGACTAGGCCATTCTAATATTTGAATCTGCTTTGATCTAAACCAGGGGACTCCAAGAAAATAATAATAATAACAATAGTAATAAAAGAATAGCAAATGAAGTAGTCCAGTTTTTTTTTTTTTTTTTTACTAGCTGGACATTTTTCATTGTGGATCCAAAACTTTGAAAGGATTTTGCTTGTTTTGTATAGTTTTCAGTTTCATTTGGGCTCAATTAATCACATTTATTTTCAGTTATATGAACAAGATTTACAAATAAATGCTAGCTTTACTTAGCCAAGTTTAATAACTTGAATAGAAGCTGATTGTGTGCAGCAAACTTGTTTTTTCAGTAAATGTCTCTGGATAAACTTGATTGTAATTATAATAAGAACTTGGTTATAAAAAGACCAGCACTTTGTGTTGTACTTAGCATATTGCTTTGTAAGGAAATCATGTCATTAATAATTTTACCATGATTACAAAAAAAAAGTCTCCCCATCTGCATTATGCCCCTGAGCTGGATGGGCCAAATATGCACCATTTTTGAACTGCTGTTGGGGTCTGCAAAAAATCAGTAAAAGGGCCACAAATGGCCCACAGGTCACACTTTGGACACCCCTGATGTAAACTACTCCATTGGAGTCAGGCTGTATGTTTATCATTTTTTGCCCACTCTAATTGATGCTGTCCTTGCTCTCCATGTTATTTTCAATGTGGTTATCTCTGCTGATGATAAAAAGTTAGAAATAATAATTAATAGACTGGCCTATTGGCCTATTGGCTGATTGGCTGATTCTGTTGTGCCTCTACTGTCTGCTACGCTCATCAACTCTTCTCACTGCTGACTGCAGATTCTGTGACCCTCTGAACTCCCATCTGAGTCATTTTGTGTTGGTTATTAGGTTGTTATTTACAGTGCAACCTTTCAGAAGATGGCCCTGGGGCCCCTGGCCCTTAAGAGTCCACAATGGTTACTTGTCAGCTGCTTTGCACTCATTGGTTTAATTGCAACATTACTTTGTAAAATGCGTCACTGCCCTCAAAATCCTCCTGTAGAGTCAGTGGAGGCCCAAGGTGCCCAGACGATGCTAATAGTTTCACATGTAAAGATGAGTAAAATGACCATTTTAACTTTCATCCTGCAGGATTGTTTTATGTCCTGAAAGAAGGAAAAAAATCTAATTTGTATTGACTTTATACACTAAGTAACTTTAATAGGACTTTCAAATTTAGTGTCCTCATATTCCTTAGGTTAGAGAATTTAAGCTGCTGCTTTTTGTTCTGTTCAAAAATACATAATGGCAAAGATGACCTTCAGTGTTTGCAAAACTGTGGTTGATGAGATGCTGGAGGTCGAAGGGTTTGTATGCAGCTGCCATGAGAATCACCTTCAACTGCAGATAGAGTTGAAATCTAGGTGTGTGACGTATTTATGATTGATTTGTTACAGATGTCGAAGCTCAAGGTTAGAATGAAGTTAAATGTACATTTCAGTTTATTCTAAGCATAGAAAACAAACATGTTTACATCACTCATGGTTACTGAGATAGAAATGATCAGAAGTGCTAAATAAAAGTATAAATATCTTCAATTAAACATATTTTAATTGAACAAATTTTACCAGTGACTATTCTACAGCTTAATTCAACAATACATCTTTATAGTACAATGTACTTGTTGAGTCTATATGTGCTTACCAACATGAATATTGATATTTAAAATACTCTGATCATACTTTTTTCACATAGAAATGTAAAATACAACTTTGTCTGCATGTCCCACTTCAACATAAAAATTCTGTAAAGCTAAAAACAGTGATATTGTCTTTATTTACCAGTATGATCCAGTGTAATGTCAAACCAAAAATTATATATATATATTTTTAAATTGTGAATAACACTGCGCTCTGTTGTAAAAAACATATTTTTTGTATTTTGTACAGAGAAAAGTTGCATCCTTCACAACACAACTTTTATATTTTTACTTTTTAACAGATATTAATAGTATTAATAATATTGAAAATCTGTTATTTTCAAATCTAAAACAAATGAGTAGCTACCTAATTAAAGTTAGTAGCTACCTTGCATATTGTGCAGTACCTGTTGCTACCTTGGTCCATCCACTGTGAACAAAAAAGAAAAAAACTTTCAGAAGGGCACTTTTTATTCATCAGAAAAAGGGAAGGTGCAATAGAATAGCAGTTTCCAATCGTACAGAAGTTTTCCTTGTAAAGATGTACTGGAGCGTTTTCATTTTCACAGTACCTTGCATGTTGCAACAGCTTTTTCGTAGTTAAAACCTGCAGCGTATTAAATGTATCACAAAGGATCTGACATGGATATGAGACCAGGCTGCCTCTAATGCTCCCTGGTTCCGGTTGTGCTCAGGACTCTGCATGTTTCCATGAAGCATTTGTCAGAACAAAAACATGACTAAGTTGTTTCTTTTATGGTATTGACATGTGTTTGCTGACTTTGGTTCTGTCTTATCTGATTTCCCTCTGATGAACCTCAAAGAGCATCAGCGATACAACACTACGCCACATAGGCTCACATTCCCTGTAATCGTATTATGTTACAGAAACCGAGTCAAGTTCCGGAATGCTTCTTAATCTTACTGAAGACTCAACCTCCTGGGTACTTAAGGGATTAAATACATTAGAAACAAGTGAGCATGGTGCCACAATGCCTCAAGAATTTACACTTATTTAATTGCAGCTCTGGCATAATGAAAGAGATATCTTATTTTCCTTTTTACTGTCAGGTCTTAAATTCAAAGAAGCGAACTTAGATTTTGCTGAAGAGGGAATAGATTAATGAAGTGGACAATTATTCTTTTCATGCATCGATCACATTTTACTGGACAATTGCAGATTACGGCCAATTCTGATTTTGGCCATTATCGATTGTTTTGTATGAAATGTTGCTATATATAGTAAGAATGTTGCCAATTTGGCAACAATGGGGTGACATACAGACATGACCTGGTGGGCGGGTCTGTCAGTGTATTTAATCTTGCATCCGCATGAAAATGTCATTTTAGAGGAATGATTTTGGTTGCAGTTTCCAAAAAGAGAGACATTTTGAAACCATAACTGTGTTCTATGCAAGGGAAATCTTAAAAGTACAGAACAGTTTGTTCCAGAAAATAAAAAATACAACACCTTTTGCAAGGCACCCTGATTAATTATTTAAGTTATTAGTAGAATGAAGTGTCACAGTAGCTGCTAAAGGTAGACTGATTTATTAAATATGTCACATCAAAGCAAAGAACATCAATGTTTCACATGTTGTGTAACATTTTTAAGAGGCACATTTTGTCCGTCTGTGGTTTCCATGGATTCAAATGACTTCCACAAGTAAAAACGTTGATATGTGTGGTGTACAAAAAAAAACTGCTCTTTTTGTTTTTTAATGAGAAGGGAGGTAAATGACATTCCGTTATTCTTTACAAGAACGCCGAAGGGATTTTTCTTGCCAGACAATCTAACTCTAACCTTGATTGGCAGCTTTATCCATCTGTACACCCTTGTCCCTAGTGGGTCAGGAGGGCTGCTTGTGCCTATCTCCAGCTAACATTCCGGGCGAGAAGCAGGGTCACCCTGGACAGTCATGTTTTTGGACTGGGAGGAAGCCAGAGTACCCGGAGAGAACCCACCATGCACAGGGAGAACATGCAGAAAGACCCCGGGCCGGGAATCGAACTCAGGACCTTCTTGCTGCAAGGCAACAGCTCCACCAACTGCACCACTGTGCAGGATTGGCAGCTTTAGTTAAAAAAAAAATATATGTTGCAGGCATCATAAAGCTGTTCAAAGTTTGACTCACCCAGCTGTCGACTGAGATCAGCCTCATGATTTGGCCCAGTGATGCAGTGGCTGATGTGCTCTGACAGTGATGGTGTGTTTGTTTCACTGCTGAGCTGCCGCTCCATCATCAACATTCGGCTAGCCCCACGTGGGCTTTCACACGCCCTTCTAATTACACAGCCCAGTTGGAGACTTTGATGGAGCTCTTCTCACCTAATTTCACTGCTGCCACTTTGACCTGCCCAGTAGCTCTGAACATGGACACAGCTGAGCACGACATGCTTCTGCCATCAGTCCATTTGATAACTCGGGGTTTGTTTGCACACTACAGGTCACAATATGTGAACAAAGAGAGTGCTGTAGGAAAGGATTTGACCTTGTTTTTTTTTTTTTTTTTATCATATTCACATGTTTAAGATATTTCATCTTATTCCAATAACCTTTGTACAGTTTGCTGATTAGTTTTACGCCATCCAATAGTACCCCATCCAGCTGTAGCCCTACTGACAGGTTGCTAACCCGTTAATAAGGGTTTCCATGATGAACAAAAGTTGTTTGCTTTGACCATATAATTGTATAAATTTTAATTACCAAAATGCATTTGCATAATGGAGACAAACTTTTTTGCTAAAATGTTTTTGTGCCAGGATATCATGTCATGGTGGCGCCGTCTAAACATGGAACTTTTTCCCAATTGACAACTGAAAATAGCTTCAGTTTCCAGGCAGCAGTCTTGAGTAAACGCAGCTTTAGTTTGTGTTTTAAGTCTTCAGTATTAGCTTTAACACTCATTTCGGATCCTGTCCATTTTGGTCCCTGCTGATCACTATCTAAACATCTCAGATGACCTTTTGGTTGGCACCACCGTCTCCAAATCGTACATAACACCTGGTTCTATTAGCTTTTATCACACATCATTGTTGACACTCGTCCCCTTCCACTCCACCTTCCACTGTCTTTTGCATTAGCTGTTTTTGTTGAAGGAATTTAATCCAATCCATTTTCAGAACCTCTTATTTCTGTGGTTTCCTTGTTTTCCCCTAATTCACACATGAATTCTTTCATATGGTGAGTTCCATTATTTTCTCTGCAAGACATTCCACAACTTTTTCTGACTCTCTTCCATCTCCTCCCTTTTCACACAATAAATCACAAAGTCATCTACAAGCATGGGTGATAGCGAGTTCTCACCCGACCTAAGTGACCAGCCTGTCTCTGTGTCTTCACATGGTTAAACCTTCACAGAATCTTAACATCTATTTTACCATTTCCAGTGTGAGTCTTATAATCAAATCAACAGCTTGCAGTGACTCACAGATTTCTGCCCTCTGAACATTGTGTGCTCTGAGCTCAGACTCTTGGCATTCAGCCGGGGTCACAGTTTGTTCAGAGAGCTGCGGTGCCATTTCACTCCTTCATACGTGTCACTAATGCCACTCTGCTGTCTGCTGCTGCTACGTTTTAAACATTAAACTGAGCCCAAAAAAAAACATGATGACATTTTGATAAGACTCCCATGGTCTTTTCAGATTCGTTTTCAATTTAAGCTCAGATTCTCTGTGAGGATTAAGTCGGTTCAGCTTCTCTAAACGACCACCTGTGAAGCGGCTTTGTTCATGTTTACACCTACAAGAACATTTCTGTTGCCAGGCGGATTTCTCTTATAGTTAGAAATCAACGCCCTGGCTTACATTGGGGTTTGTTTTGTACATTCATGTGACTCACTGCTATTAAACCTCATTAAGAATGGGTTGGTAGGATGCTTTTTCTGGCCGCATTTATTTTTGGAGGTGAAGAAAATACTTTTTTAAGGGTGCTCTACAAAGCCAATGTTGTGGTATCAGTGTATGACTCTGGGTTGATCAAGCATTGGAAGTAGGGCTCATGGCAAAGCTGTGGAGTTAGCATCATGCTATCCTGGTGTGGAATTCTAGGACCTAAATCCCATCTGACAGATTCTGGAAAGATAACTTTTCTTTTTATCTAAATATGGCACATTCAATAAATTTCAGTATTTAAAAGGGGAATTTATGAAATTTATCTGAATCAGGTATAATTCTGAATCACTACAACACTTTGATTTCAATATGGCATGTCTGCAAACTAGCATCAGCTAGCTGATTGTGCTAATTTCCACAGTTTAGTCTAGATTTGTGCATTGATTACATCATTCAATTTGTCATGTCTTAATAGGAAATACACTGAATCTGACTCTATGTATTTGTTGTAAACCTAATACAATTATTTACTAACAGCTCAATTGTTAGTTATTTTGTATATAGTCTTCAGTTTGATAGAATAAAACAATCATGTTTCACTATGAAACCCAAATTCATGATTAGTTAGCATAGTTAGTTCAGCTGCTACGTTTAGCTATTGGTTCAGTAACATGTCTGGGTTAATTTATGCAAGATTAAACCAGACTGCAAAATGAATTTAGACCTAATGTCAAATTTTAATACATTTGATCTATTTGCTAATCGTTGGTTATAAATGTATGAAAATTTTCTCACTGGTCAGATACAGCTATACTGTAGACATAATGTACTCTGCAGGTTTGAGCTGGATCTGTCTACAAACTATTGATACTGGGCTGATTGATGGACCAGCATACTTCCAGAATTTTTTTCATAAAGAATTGGAAAACAATTTGCAGTCAGCAAACTGTTCCTGGGAATCTTGGCTTCCTTGTTCACACAATGGGATTGAGAGTAAAGCAGCTGTAATTCAGGCACAAAGATCCAAATCTTTACCCCAGTTGGTACTGTCAGAACCTTGAAGGGACACGTTGCTTTCAGCAAAGACATTTCTGTTAGTTAAAAGTCAGCTTTCCCCGCCTCACAGCAACAAGTTCAGATCCTTCATTTACAGTTATCAGGTGTGTTTCCATCATAGCTGGAGTCGATGAGCAGCAACAGCACAATCACTTCATACGGGGCTGAACGCAGACGAATAAAGTTTTGATTGCACTCAAGAGCATAAGGAGTCTAAATTTAGGGTTTAAATCATTTGAAACTTGATTGTTTGCTCTTTGGAAACAGGCCATGTCACACAGCTGCAGCAGAATACAGAGCAGGTCCATTCCATCTCCTCAATAGTTTTCCCTCTAAATCCATCTTTTGGACGGGAAGCAGCGAAAACAAACAAGCAAGCAAAGAAAAAAAAAGACTCAAATGAACTGAACTGAATATTAAAAGGAAAAATATAATCTTGTTTCTCTCAGTCGGAAAATAAAACTTTTCATGTGTTATGCCTGTGATGAGTATTAATGTATTAAATATCAGAATGGTGAGAATTTTGTTACAAATTCAAAAGTTTTCACATATTTCCTCAGTATTGGACGTAATGATTGTCTGAACTTTCTGATGTGGCTGAAACATTTGGCTTGTTTTCGTCAAGCTGTTGAAAACAGTTTGCTGGAATTTTGACCCGTTCCGCCTGACAGAACCGCTGTGACTGGGTCAAGATTCTAGTTCTCCTTGTTCACACACCGTTTTAATTGACAAATGTTCACTGGGATTATGATCAAAGCAAAAAAAAATTAAAACATTCAGAAACTTTGTAAATAATTTGGTATTATGCTGAAGGACATTATTCATTTGGAAGACAAATTTGTCCCTAAGCTGATATCTTGAGATGTTGTTTTAATAAATGTGCAGAATGTTATTTCTTCATCTATTTTATGAAATAAAGCAAAACATGTCCACAACATGACGCTGCCACCACCTTAACGCCCCAGTTGGGTTAATGTTCTCAACTTTTTCAGCTTCACTTCTTTTCCTTCATATGTAATGATGCTCATTATGTCCCAGCACTTCAACTTTCTCCCATTTTTCATAGTAGTTGCTTCTTTTGTCCAAGCGCTCTTGACTCCGACGGTGTGTTTAAGATGTAGCTGTGAAATGCTTCCAGTGTTTCTCTTCTAGCTCAGTTGTTGTAGTCGTGACATCATAATCTCTGTATCCCCAATTTGTTTCAATTCATAGTAATTTTAGTGGATGCAAACTTCTGACATTTAGGAGAGAGAAGTAATTTTCCTAACTGACCTGAAGCAGAAAAAGTTTAGCCTGATTTAATGTCAGACAAAAAGAAGCAGATTTTGTCTGGTTTTAACTGTGAAATTACCCCCCAAACTCCCACTTGGTTCAACAATTGTATAATTTTTTACAGAATTGTCTGTAATTTCCAATGAATGTGAAAAGTTTGACAACCCAGACATGTTTTTCCTCTGCTCTATTTAGAGCCTGAAATCAATCAGTAAGGCCTTCCATTGGCTGCCCAGCCCGGCGCTTTTTAAACCTCAGAGCTCTGTGCACTTTATCAGACTGACCTACATTAAGCTGTGGCCTGTGAAAGCAGCATTTCTACAGATAGAGAAGGGAGGGTTTTAATGCTTTAGGCCAGAGCAGAGTGGTGCTGCTCAGTTGGGTTGTCGTTGACAGACTGCTGAAACCTTCCTTACTGCCATGATGAAGAGAAAACAATCCTCCTTCACTTCTAGAGTTTTACTATCAGCACTTTTAAACATAAATTGGACTCCAATATATTCACCAATGATATCTTTGTTATCTTTACACAAAAATAAAGCAAAAGTGGAAAAGTTTTTGCTTGCTTGGAATTCTCACATGGCTTCATTTTTCAATTCATTTTACTTTTACAGTATTTATATAACACCAATTCAAGACACTTTACAGAAATATCATTTCAATTCAATCAGATACACATTGATCATACTTATTAAACTAATGGCGCATTAAGCTCATGTAAAGGTAATTAAAAGAATAAAATTTGCATGAATAAAATCCTAATATTGCAAGAATAATGTCATAATATTACAAAAATAAATTCATAATAATATGAGGATAAAGTTGCAATGTTTTAACTTTATTCTCATAATATCATGAGCATTTTCTTATATCACAACTTTATTTTTGTAAAAAATGACTTTATCCTCATAATACTATGACTTTTCTTAAAATATTAAGACTTTAGTCTTTAATCTCACAATATCATAACTTCAGTCTTGTAATTTTATGACTTTGTTTTCTTAATCTTTTCTTTTATTCACTGTTCTTTCTTAGTCTGCCCCTAAAACTCCTATAATCTAGTAATCAAGCAGTACAGTGAGCTCTAGTATTTATATTAATATATTACATAATGTCCTTTAGAGGCTGAATTTGTTGAGACCTCCCTCCTGGGAACATCTGCAGATATATTAATTTTTTTTTATTTTTTCACTACTGAATGATGGATTTCATTATATTTGGAAATGACCTTTTATTGGACTTGATGGGTAAGGCTTGCAGTTCAGTTTTATTTCTTTTGAATGACCTTTAACCCTTCCAGGGGTGATAAGCATCAACAGTTTTTCTTCTCTAAATGGATTGTTAATGTCTGTCAACTTTGGCATTGAGTAAAAATCTACAGCTAGCAGAAATCCAAAAGAGGTGTTAACACTTTCTGTTAATCACTTCTCCTTAAGGACGTGAGAAAGCACATTGTTTTCTGCTTTTATCCTAATAATTTCACAATTTCATATGTTTGATCATGCTCTGATATTTATGCAGCTTGAGTGCATGCTTTATTTTTTACTATGACTCTAAATGTTAACAAAAAAACTACTAAACCAACCAGGAAATAAAAAAAAGAACATTTGCATTATGTAATTATCTATGAGTACAAACAATTACTAGTAGCAGCTTATTGTCTCTGCTGGAAATGTTGCTGAATAAAATACAGGTCAAGTTAATTCAAGTTTATTTTTATAGTGCATCCACGCAACAAAAACATGCCACAGTCTATGTGACGTTTTGGATTTTATTAATGCATTTAGCATAAAATGTAATGCCCCCCCCCCCCCCCCCCCCCCCCCCCCCCCCCCCCCCCCCCCCCCCAAACCCCCCCCACCCCCCCCCCCCACACCCCGTCA
>CAEGAE010031302.1:0-77835 GCA_903067095.1 Girardinus metallicus | reverse complement strand
ATTTGGAGAGGCCAATTAACCTGACAGTCATGTTTTTGGACTGTGGGAGGAAGCCGGAGAACCCGGAGAGAACCCACCATGCACAGGGAGAACATGCAAACTCCGTGCAGAAAGACCGGGGCCGGGAATCGAACCCAGAACCTTCTTGCGTCGCATACACTATTCTGCAAAATGGCGACAGCAAAAATTGGGAAAAAACACCAGAGTCAGTTACTATCTTCTCTTGAGTGTTCAATACCCAATCAATGTATACATAATGATAATACAAGACTTGTCGAATTAACCAAGTATGAAAAAACTAAAACTACTATTATAACTAATAAAAACTAAACTAAAACTTAACAATATTTAATTAAAAACAACTGATAAAAACAAGAAAAGTAATTAAAACTAACCTAACTAAACTATAATGAAAAACCGAAAACTGTTATAACCCTGGTCCACATCAGCCAACCCTTCTGCAGACACAACACAAACTGTCACCGGTGCAGTGGATTAATTTCTCTTATGGCAAAGCGGAGATTAGAGGACGTGTGGCCCACTAAAAACAGCTGACCCGAACACATGGGGGCAATATCCAAAAGAGCTCCCTGCCCAATTCATGTCCTAATTACAGCAGCCATGAACATACTGCATCATCAGAGCATAAAGGAGGCTTCTTCAATGAAAAATGTATCAGACATCAAGAAGTTTTTCTGTATTTTTCACAAAATCAAAGGGGCAAAACAGAAAAGTCAAATCAGTAGCAAACTGCAAATATTCTCCCTTGCATGCAGGATCCAGATCATCACACTGCTAATATGCATATAGGAAAGTAGGACTAGGGGACCGGACGACACACACACACACACACACACACACACACAAAAAGTGCTGCTGGTGTATGTCTGCTGCACCGGTTGGCAGAGCGGAGACTGACTGAAATGACCCGAGGGTGCTTGGACACAGAGCTCAGTGCTCTAATTCAGTGTTTTCCCTGACAGGGAGCAGCAGACTGCTCCAGGAATGGAGGGAGAGCAGGAGGAAGCTGACAGGGAGAAGCATGCATGGCTTTGAAGAGCAGAGTTGAGTGAATTCAGACTAACGGATCAGATATTTGGGACGTGAGGAGAGAGCTCCCATCTGTCAGGTCCTCAAAGTACTTTTTTACCTCAAGGTGAAACTAATTACCTTGTAGCAATGAGTTCAGTTTAGACAACAATTACACTACTTTTAGTAGTACACCACATACTCACATATACAGTATGACTCTAAAAATAAGCCAAGCTTTCAAAAGGTGTGAGTGAATGAATTCTTTTAAATGAAACTTATAAGTGCACAAAAGTCTTTTTACAGGTCCTTGAATAAGATCCGTTCAGTGTTTTACTCTACAGCCAATATCTCTCTTTCACAAGTATAAGTGCATTTGTGAAAGTTATGATTTGTGTCTTCATGAAGAAGTAACTCAATTTAAAAAGTTGCTTTTAGAGAGTTTAGAGAACAAGAATTCCTTTGTGTTGTTCTTTCATTCAAGAACACCAGTAAAATACATTGATGTCTTGGTGCTGAAGTTCCAAAGTGTAAAAATGAGTAAGGATACTTTTTCAAGGTACTTTAGTTGTAAGCTTGAGTCCCCATAGACACACAATAACAAACCTCATCACTTTCCAAATCACTCACTGACTGCTTGTTACAGGTAAAATACTGACTGCTTGTAAATGCCTCATACAGACCCGCTTTGTGAGGCATTTGGGTACAAATTCTCAGTTGTGCTCAAATAATAGTTTTATTGTGACAAGGAAAATCATCCTCGCAAATGAAAAAAAAAATATAAATAAATAAAAAGTTACCACTGATAGTTGTGCTGTGTTTTTATGTTTTTGATATTAGACAATGTCTGAAAACCAGACCAACACTACAGCAGATATCCGTCTTATATTCAATAAATCAAAATGCCTTTTGATTTGTTGCCCCAAATCAAAAGGCACCGTCTTGTTGCATACTGTCAGAACCATGTTGCCTCTCCATCTGTGCTCGTTTCCCCAGATCCCCTGGCAGGAAACACCGCATGTACAGAAAGGCCTCATAAATAACTGATCATGTCTTCCAGGCAGTTCCACTATTCACCCTATTCACCCCCCACCCCCCATACACCCACACCCCCCACAAATAGTTTGACCCATCACCAGCAGCTTCAAACATATTGGAAGAAGCATTACTTTTGAGAAATCCATGTTGTCCAAAAGACCTTTTAATGCCAAAATGACCCATTTCTCAATACAAAGGTCAAGAGTCACAGCTCAACAGACTTGAGGACGATGTTTACTCAGACAGCAAAAGGAGGTAGGCACACAGAGAGGTACTACTTTTCTTTTTAATACATAAATAATAAAGCCTGGAGTGTTTGACAGGCATTACATTGACTGATTTTTGATGGTGAGAGATTCATTATGAGGACATTTCATTGCATCAATGTAGTTGGACCCTCCATTATTCTATTATCCTCTGCAAATTAGATTTATAGGCATAATAGCTTAGAAAAAAACTGCACAAACTAGCAGCTGTTTGCAGAAGACAAACAAAAGCTATTTAAATACCTTAATTTGAGTAATATTAAAAGTGGTTTCTCCACTTTTACAGATTACTGCAGTCTTAAAATTATTCAACCCTTTCATAACAATCATCTTTTATGCCTAGAAAAGCAGCAGCTGGACATTATCACCTGAAAAAAGTACTAAGTGCAAGTAAAATAATCTGCCAGTGGAACAAGACTTTTTAACTAATAATATGGGAAAAGTATTGTTCCACTGGCAGATTGTTTCCTTTATAGCTAACATTTTTTCATCAATATTGAGAAATATTGATAAAAATGTCAAAATATTTAACAATATGTTAAAATTCTTTCAAACAAGCTCCAATAGCTACTGAACAGATACTTGTAGTTTTGTAAGTTAGTTTTGTCTTATTTACTAAGATATTTGCATTTTGTGTTTGTGCAGTGTAGGCCTAAATTGCTTTTGTTCATTCATTGCTCCACAGAACACAGAACACAAAACTTTTTACACTAACTTGTCCAGTTGTGAACAAGTTGGACCTGACTTTTGTGTTAGCAGAGGAGCAAAACTTGGTATACAGGAATGGGACTGTTCAGAGTTTATATGTGAATCACTGTGAAAATTGCTGCCATCAAGTCTTACAGCAGAGTTTTTTTTGGGGGGTCAGTCAAAAGTTTTTGACTCCATGCCTCCTCAGGAATCTGGTAGATTCTTACCAGACCAACACTATCTGGTAGCAGATTCCTGAGGAGGCATGGAATCTGATATAAGCACATTTTGGATGTTGCTTTTTGCCACATCTAGATGGCGCAGCCATTGTTTGTTTAACTTGAGAATTTCCATCTGTGTCTCTAGGAACAGTCAGGGACTTTGTTTTCTTTCTGGAATCCTCTTCATTGTTTGTGCAAGACAAATAATCTCTTCTCTGATAATTTTGGCCATAATTGTTTCTAGCATGTAATGAAACCATCAACAGTCCAGATGTTGAGGTGTTCTATTGCTACCTGATGCAACTAGTAAAGCCTTTGACTAGTTGCATCCTATACTTTTTAAAGAAAATTCTAGTCAGGGTCTTAAATAAATTTGAGTGGAGAGAAAACTGAAACTATTTAGTGTTTACTTTGGATGAACTTGTGTAAGTAGCTTTATTTAACTATACAAAACGATCTTGTCAAACTAGTTTGCTGCAACCACCTGGAAAACCTGAATTTTGCCAGTAAATCTAATTTGCATTGGGGACCGAAACTTTTTCAACACCTTTTCGTTCACTTTTATTAATTAGATTTCCTGCTAGTTGTAAACTGGGTCTCTGTTCTTACAGTAAAGAAAAAAACAACAACCGATAACCAAACCTGAACGCTCTACCAGCTCAGTAAAGGAGGAAAAGTGCATCTCATAAAAGATTTCTCTCCAAATAAGGCCAACATCCTCTCAAGAGGAGCCCTTTGCAGTGTAGATGTCCTGAATGTCCCTGCATGAACCAGAGAGAATAATGCAGGCTGGAAAGGCTTCACACCACGTTCCTCTGCTGTTAGTAAATGTGAACACAAGGCCAGCAATGACAGACCAGAGGCATACGGACAGAATGGAAGAGAAAAAAAAGCCTGCAGATCTTTTTCCTGGCTCACAAAAGACATGTGGGAGAGGTGTTCAATGGAATTTTAATAGGCTATTTTAAAATGTCAAAATATTTTAATTTGTTAAAATTCTTTTAGGACCTTAAAAGTTCACAGTGCAGCTTTTTTTTAAAAAAAAAAAAAAAGAAAAAATCAAATTAGGGTTTTTTTTCAAGCTTTCAGCGTTTTACTACAAGATTATTTCATTTGTGTGTTTAGAAAGCAGCATTTATCTGTTGAAGTAATATGAATTTGGTTTTAAGCTCTCATAGAGAACAGATCTCAAGTATAAGTGACTTGTAAAAGTATTGGATGGGTTTAATTCAAGCATCTGAATCAAACCACTATAAAGGTCCTTCCACTGCAATCATAGCTGCAAGAGGTTTGCATGTCTCAAAACTAAAATGCCTGTTTTTTGTAAAATATATTTAACTTAATTTGACTGGACAGAGAATCTAAAAACAGTTAGTTGTAAATCCAATTAGGAGAGGAACTTACATTTGGACTTTGACTAGACCATCCTAAGACACTCCGTTGTTCCTCTGGTTGTATGTTGAGGGTCAGTGTCCTACGCTCCAGTCCAGCATCAAGTTGGACTCAACTGCCACATGTACTTGTACCAACCTTGTGTGTGACTTTTCTCACCAGTAATATAACATTTAATTATTTTATCTTTAATATTCTCCAGTCATGGTTCTGTATGGTCACAGTTTTATGATGAAGCTAGAATCAGTGTGACTATCTGTATTTCAGTCCAGCTATTTAACTCAGAAATGCTTTAGAGCAACTCACACTTTGGAATTACAATATCCTGTGTACACATTGTTATAATATGCCTTATGAGTAGAGCAGCAAACAGACTTCCCCTTAAAGGTGCAGTGAAACCTTTAAGGGTTTTTTGTATTAGTCCTCAACCATTCATTGCTTTCGTTTTTGTAGGGATAGAAAAGGGAGATGGAGTAAAGTCGTAAGGCCGTAGCGTTTAAAAGCCGTTTCAGCCCAGTGTTCCAGGCGAGGCTACAAAGCAGTCCTTATGGAAATTTACATTAAATTTGCTTATGTGGAAGAAGTCAACACGCCACTTCCTGATCTGTCCTCTACGGCTGTCTTTATGAACAGGAATAAAATCTTTCTAGTGGCTCTTTTGTTTTAAAGAAGGCTTTGGCAAATCTAGTGGCCTTTATTCATTAGTAGCTGGAGAGGAAGTAGGGCAGAGAGAGAAGGGGAAAACAGGGAGGGAATGTAGGAATGAAAGAGTGCTGGAGGACAAATTGACCACTTTTCTTCACTTTTTTCTTGTACTCTCAAATTTGCATTACTTTGTTTTTTCTCCATAAAAGCTACATCTGGTCTGGCTTTCGGTTTGGCTACGATACCTTCCAGAAGGGGCATCAGCTGATATAACACTGCCAACAATTAAAAGTTTTCCCTTTCCTGACATTAACTTTTTACTTTTCATTGACATGGAAAGTGGTGGCAGATGGCTATTTGTAGTGAGCCCAGTTCTGGAAAGTTCTTCCTGTTAAAGGGGAGGTTTTTTCTCTCCAATGTCGCTACATGTTTGTTGTAAAATCAATGCAATCGATTGTTGTTCCTACATGCTCATCTAGGAGGACGGAATGTTGCAAGTGAACGACATGATGCAATATGCTGGGTTCAATTAGATAGAAAACTTTTAAAACTAATTTGAATATCTATTAATCCTACCGTTTTGATAAGTATGATTAATTGGAATGTATGTGTGGTTGGATTGAAGCAAATTTCTAGTAGTTCTGATTTAAAACTCTACTAAACACTCATGTTTTTGGATTGGTGGAGGAAGCCGGAGTACCTGAAGAGAACCCACAAATAGTAGAGGATATTCAAACTTAACACAGGATTCAAACCCAAGACTTTCTTGCCGCAGTGAATAAAAAAATTATTTAGAAATCATTTAGCCTTCCGTCTGACATCATGCTGACATCATCTTAGGAATCACAGACAGACAGTTTAACTGTAAAATGTACTTTATCACATTCACATTGCAATTAATCTCAATTAACTGTATACGATACACTGGGAGCGGGGTTGGGTGACGTACACATGTTCCTTCGGTCAATAACTTGTAATTCTGTGTTCTATATAAACACACATACTATTTTTAAGCCTGTTTGGAAATACTGCTGAAATAAAAAGATGAAGAATCCAATATGGAGTGAAAAAAGTCTCCATTTCCTGTATGTCTGTTCCACTCTAATCAAAAGATGCCACCCTTTTGCAGCTTTTTCATCTTCTTCTTCTTAAAAAGTGAAACAAATTAAGAGTTAGGTAGAAACATTTGGTTTGGTCGTTAATGGAAAACTGTCAAATCTAATTTAGCGTGTGGAGAGCTGTTTTGTATTTTACATAGATTTCAAAGACACACAATAATAAACCTTTAAAAACTACAATTCTCTTAAACATAAACTGTGTATTAAAATTTCCAAGTTCTGACTTCCATCCAATATGGACCTAACGAAAAATAAGCCTAAAAAAATAAAAGAAAAACATCCAAGGCATCAAAAATATAGCGAGACACCATGAACAGACGATTCAATATCAGAATATCAACATTTGCTGTTTTTTTAAATGAGTGTACAGGACATTAATAACTATTTGTGACTCTGTATTTACACTTTATAATGAATCTCTGCAGAACAATAGACATCTTGGCACCTGTAAGACGCCACACCGACAGGATCTGATCAAAACAAAAGCACGGAAAGAAGCAACCTCTGGGGAGAAACGGAGGATTTTCAATCATAATAAATTCAACTATTATTCTCTAACACTATTTTAAAAAAATAACGCTTTCAAGGAAAATGTTTCAGGTGGATCATCACACATTCATCACACACTGTCATTCTCTCTGACACACACAAACACACATGAAAACAAACGTACAGTTTGAGTGGTTAACCACAGAGGAGCCGGCGGTCGGGTGTAAACCTCTGCCCAGCAGCAGCGGCGTTCCTTTCCTTCCATTCTGATAAGAACGGCGTTGATGCACACAGCCTTCACACGCAGCACATGCAGCATCAGCTTGGCCTCAAAGGCAAAAAGGTTGTAGTGAGACAGCGTCCTGTCCCGTTTTTCTATTCAGGACAGAAAATGTCCGCCTACGCCAGGAACTCTTAAAGGATCCTCCAATTATCATCCTGACACAAATCTCCCCGGCAGTGACTAAAGCCAGGAATGTTTTTATGCTGGTGTTGGCTTCAGCTGCTGCTCCTCCATCTACCAAAAGTTTAACTTTTTTTTTTTTTTTTAAACAAGCACAAAAAATTCTGTCTTAGTTGTGGAGAATAATTTTTCACCCCTATATAAAAAGCTTCAGCTGAACAACGATACACATACCTCAGGAAAACTGAAATATGTGCTACATGTCATGATTCAGAATAAGGCTCATCATCTTAATTTTTCCCCCCAAATTAAGCTTCCTACACAATTTTAATGTGTTTATTGATGTTTTGTGTTTAATATAAGTTTGTTCTCACCATAATAAGCTTGAAAATGGCACAAAAACCTAAATACTATTCACTGTCTCCTCTCGACAAGTTTGACTGAGAGAACATCTTAAATTGATGTTAAGCTGATATCTTTACTGCTGCATAATCTAATTATCATGAGGTAACAAGATTTAAAACTAATTTTCTTTCATCATCCATTTCAGGGATGTGTAACCTTTATAATCCAAAGAGTCAACTGCTTATGAGCTGCAAATGTAACGAGATTGAAAAAAAAAAAAAAAACACTAAATTTGTGAAAAATATCACAATATAAAAAAATTGTTGGAATTAAAAAAAAAAATGTCTTATTTATGTAGCTTCCAACATACAATGACAATAAAAATAGATCTAAAACTGTTATATTTTCAGGGAAGAAAGAAAAGTAAAAATAATGAGCCTTAAATCTGATGCACTGTTTGCAAAATTACTTACTGCCTCACTGCTTTGTCAGCTCTTGAAGATCTACGTCTTTAATAAATAGTAGAAAAATAATATTGTACTCATAAAGTGTTTTTTTATGTTTTTGTGAAACGTTGTAGCATTTTCTTCCCTACGTTCTTCACAAACATTCATGAAAGTGTTCAGGTATCACCCGACGGCATGTTGGATGACACCAGAAGCCTCTTTTTAGGAGAAAGGCTACAACTCCCAGATAAACGAACTCTGGAGACCAGAAAGTTGAGAGAAAAGTATCGTTAGAGTTCCACTAGACACAGCTCTTTGTTAGGGAGAAAAAAATATATATTTTTCTGTTTTTCAGAGATGCTGCCCCCTGGTGTGAACCTCTGGGCAAGAGCTCTTTGCAGGGGTGTCACCTATTTTGAGCTGGATTTATAGTCAAGAAAGATCCATACTGGACCCAACCTTAAAAGATTTGTGTCTCTGCTCAAAGTTTTTGGGCTCCAGTTGTCTCCTGTTCTCATTAAAACTGTGAGTTCTGAATCCTTCAAATGAAAAAACTGGAAATCCCAACTGCTTATGTGTACTGGCCCAGGTCTGCCTTTTGCATGTGCTTTAAGTTAGGCTGAATTAAAGAGGGGATGTGAGAAGGAAGATGTTGCCACAACGACACATTGTGGCAACATTCATAGTTCAGAGTGTGAATCCGAGAAGCTCAGAGGAACTGGGTCCAGCTGTGATAAACTTCCTCCACTCATCTGAACCTTGAAGTACACAGTGTGGATCGTCTCATTAAACTCAAATGTTTTACAAAAATAGTCTTTTAATAAAAACTAGTTCAGTCCCCCAGAGCATCAGCACTCTGCGTCCACGCTGTGCACGGTCACGGCGGCCTGCAGGTGATGCGTCTGTGTGTGCAGCGGGTGGTGGTGGGTGTGCACATGTCGGTACGGGTGGAACTTGTGGCTCAGCAGTGCGGCTGTCTGAGGGGGCGTGTCCAGGTCCATGTCGTCGTCGTGGTTACCGACGTCGACCCCTGCCGAGAGGGGGTCGTTGTTTCCAGGTGGATTCTCACTGTCCTCCTGTGGACTCATGGTGCTGTAGCCTGAACACAGATTGATCATGTTACAATCATCCCTAATATATAGAAATACTTTTTTTAAAATTTCAATAATTCTATGGTTTTATTGGAAAAGATTTGAGTCAGTAACCATTTTTTGTTGTCAGACAATAATAGGTTTTATTTTATTAAAGTTTGAAATCCAAAAAGATTTAAAATCCAAACAGGAGTTAAAACTGGGAAGTCGCCACTGACTTCCAGTCATTCCTGAACGGATGCAGATTCAATGTAGAGAGAATAACAAGAAAAAAGAGTGAAAATGCCCAATGATGAAAGAAGAAGAGGGGAGAAACAAATGAAAGAGATGAACTCATTTGTTTTGTTTCACCATCTGTGGTGCTACATTCAGCAGAAATGCTCACACATTCTGATTTTGTTTCATTTTAGCCCACTCTCTTCAAGTTCACCCTTGTTCTCCGTCAAACATCGGTTATGCAACAAGTACGAGAGATCCTGGTTGCCAGGAAGTGGAATGATGCCACATATGTGGGAGGCAGAGAGCCTGTGTGGGTGAAAGTGTCCGTCCACAGCAAGTGTCAGACTTAGAAAATTCTTAAAAAGCAAACATGAGCCAGTCAGCTCAGATGAAGAGAAAATCAGGGTTCAGGCTTGTGATTAATGCGAAGAATAAAAGGAGAGCTCAGAACTGGGAGCAAAGGGAGAATGTGAAACTGAACTGAACAATTATTCAGGCTTCTTTTGTTTTTAAGTTTATGAAGCCTTGTAAAATGAAGGTTTTCCTGTTTCCTAAGTGTCACAGAAAGTTCAGGGTCTGGACAGAGAATTAAGAAACCTTTATTCTTTTCATGTTACATGCTGATGTAATAAAACAAAACCTAGCTACCAGAGTGATTTTTGCCCAGTCTTATTTGCAAAACAACTTAGCAGCTTAATTAACTGGAATTGTTTTTCAAGGATTGTGGCACAACTTGTTGGATTCAGGTCTGGACTTTGACTGGGCCATTCTAACACCCTGTTTGTAGCTATGGCTGTAAGTTTAGGGATCGTCACAGGATTTTTTTTCCAGTGTTGCACTTATTTAACTCCATCCATCTTCCCACCAACTCTGACCCTCAGTCCTAGTGAAAGGCCTTCCCACAGCACGATCACCATTGTGTTTGACTTAGTGCTAGTTTTCTGTCACATGGTTGCATGCATACCAAAATATTCAGCTTCTATTTGAATTTGGTCCACATGATACTGCTTGGTTACTAATGTTCTCTAACAAACATCTGATGGCTTTATAGTATTAGCAGAATTAGAAACCAAATATCTGAACTCTGTTAACTAATGGGGTCATTTCTGGAACCAACTGGTGCTCTGGATTTTATTTAGAGTGACTGAGTAAAAGAGGACACTTTTGTTAAAAAAAAAAAAAAAATGAATACTTTACGTTTTGCAGCACTCTACTTTTTGTTTTTTCAATTTAAAATGCTTACAAAATCCACTGAAGTTTTCAAATCCAGGTCTGGATGCTGGAGCTAAGATGATTTTCTACCAAATCTCAAAATGACAAAAAATTATTCTAGTTAACTGTCTGTCAGCAAACCATCAATAAATTAACTGGTTTTAACAAAGTTAGAACCTGAGACTAAATAAAGGAATTAAAATACAAGTTTACAATATGTTTGATTTGAAAGGGGTATTTCAGGAAAACAAATAGGATAAAAGGAACTTTAGCAATTTTAAATAAACTCAAAAATCAATATCCTTAAGCATGTATATGTTTACCTTCACATTTTCTTGCAGCATTTATGTGTTTTGCTAAATAAAGTGAGTGTTTGTCTTACCGTGGTCGCTCTCTGTCCCCGATCGGCCCCAGTACCTCCGTCTCCGTTCAGGACTGTGAGTGTGTCTCTCAATGACTGCGGCTATGAATCTGGTGTTACTGACTGAAAGTTAAGACAGCACACAGGTTAGCAAGGTGCTAAATGGAAGATTTATTAAATAATAGGAGAGAAATGTTTGAAAACAGATTTAATGTGGTGCGCTTACTGATTCCTCTGTCTTCATGACTGTCTTCGTCTCTCTCGTCTCTTTCATTGTCGAGGTTGGACATTCTCACAGACATTTCTTTAGAAAATTGACATAAAATAAGAGACTCTTCACTCAAGCATTCAAAAGGTTAGGTGTGAACTGTTATAAGGAAGGACAGAACTGCATTGTTTTATTGTCAAAGTGGCTCTTCTTATAGATTAACCAGAAAAGTTAAAGAATAATTAAATTTACAGATTTGTTCAAAACCAAAACATTTGCCAATAGTTCCATGATTTAGTCATTATGGTCATTCTACCAACACCCACCGAAGTATTCAAAAGATAACGACTTGTCCACAAGACAATAACAAAAACAATGACCATATATTTTTCGTCTTATCATGCATTACAAAACTCATACTTATCCAAGTAAATCTAGAAGAAAAAGAAAAAGGATGAAAACAATGATTGCTTACATGTTTCTTTGAATATAAAGTGAGTGACTGAGCTACTGATGACATGTGCTGGGCTGACTGATGATTGGGAAGCACAAGCACCTGTTTAAAAGTAGAACATTTAGCATTTTGCTGGCATGGAGAATTTAAAAGTGGCTATAAAAAGCAGAGTGCAGCAGCAGTGACTAAAGAAGCAGCTGTTGCACTTAAATCCTTTTTTAAGCGTCAAATATAACGTTTTTCCCAACTGATGTACAAGTGTTTACTAATTTTCTTACTTAGTAGATAGATTTGTTTAACACACTTTTCCTTTGGTATACTGATACAAAAAGTTAACATGAGCATTTTTATTCACAAGTAAAACTCTGAAAAATGTGGTGCACATTTGTCTCCAGCCCCACTTACTTCAACCTCATTTTCATGCTATTATATTATTTCCTTATAACCTCTGTCGTAAAGCTATGAATATTGCTTTCGTTTTGTTTTTGTTTAATTAGAAAATGTCAAAATATAACACTTCATCTGTAGTTGCCTCTATTTTGATTAAGATACACCGTCTCTTTAAGACATGAATCTGTCACCTCACTCACCCTGTGCAGCAAGTGGTGACATGTGCTGGTGTGAGCGTCTGTGGATCTGATGTCTGTAGGCGTACACGGCCAGCACCAGCACCATGATGCATCCCATGATGCCCCCCGCGACCGGACCCACGGGGGCGCTCTTGATCATGTTCAAAGATGCCACTTCCTCATCTGCAAAAGAAGCGAAACAAATGATGAAGAAGAATGTTTTTACTCATTTTCAAGTAACATTTCTGCAGTTATTGAACATCTGCTTTTCTGCACTGCACTGAGATACTGTATTGTAAACACTACAGTATTTAGTGTAGTTGCATATTATGCACATACATAATATGCACATATTATGTATGTGCATATTATGTATGCACATACATAATATGTATGTGCATGGAAAAAAAAAAAATCACCATACTCATTTGCACATTCCTTAGATTACAATTTCTTTATTGCTTACAACTGTAGAGTATTCTTATGTTGTGTAGTATATTATTATTATCATTGTTGTTGTTATTGTTAGTTTTTTTGGAATTTTTGTGTGAACCTCTTGACCCTACTGTATACCTGACCATCCCCTCTGGAAGACAGTGAAGGATATTTCTATTTTTATTTTTTAAAAGGATCAGTTAAAAAGCCTCCAAAAGCCTGAAGAAGAGACAAAATTAAACTATTTATGCTGAGGTTCAAACCCCTGCTGCGATGCTGGTACATTTTTATACATTATTTCTGTCTATCATACGTGTGAAATATTATTCAACGCGAGGCGGACAGCCAAAGCTGTTGAGAAAACATGTACACACATTTTTAGGGAAAAAAAAGAATAACGGTCCATAAATTACATGATTAGAGAGCTGCTATTTCAAAGCAAATGTGTTCTTGTTCTCGTATTTATGTAGGTTGTGTATTTTCTTCTATTCAAGCGAGCTGATTACCAGGGTTCCTTTAACTCACCAATAAGACCCAGACCCTCTGCATATGGACTCTTGGCTCCAACGATGCCTCCAAAGCACTCCTTCTGCAGGGCGCAGTACGGCTTGTCCAGGTGGGTCTTACCGTCGCTGTCCACCATGCACCACTCACAGTCCAGCACACCGAAACAGTCACTGAAACACAGAGCAGCATACGGAGATTAGAACAAGAATACAAACGTGAGCGTACTGTGCATATAATAGAAGGAATTATTATCTTCATTCTCAGGATTTTCTTCTATGGCAAGCATAGGATGCCATAACCAGGCAGTAATGTCAATTTCACTATTGGGCTTCATGTAACAAGAAGTGTTTGGAAGAGTCATTATGATCCCATAATTCTGAGACCACAGCATCATCTGCCAAGCACGGCAGTGGTGGCAACATGCTGTGGGGACAGAGCAAAGTGAATATATTGGTAAAGGAGGGGAATAATAAAATTATTCAACTTTACCTTAAATCAACAGCTATATTCCGGTGTTGTTGTATTGGTGTTCCAATACGACAACGACCCAAAGCGCACATCAAAAGTGGTTTGTGTACAAATAAAGTAGGAAACGTAAAACTGTTTGAAACCTCAACCCTCCTGAACAAAGGTCAAATATTCAGACAGAAGTATTGTTGATGGCAAAAAAAATCTTATTACGACATAAAGTGAGCCCCCACCTATTTGCAGTTCAGTATCCATGGATTCACCTATTTTGCATTTTTCTGTTAAACGTAACTCCGAGTTATTCGGAGAAGATTGACCTTTTCCTAGATTTTTTTTATATACAGCATATCTAAAAAAATATTCAAAAGAAATTTTAGATTGGGAAGCAGCCAATCCTAGACCACCAGTTATTTTTCTTGGTGCTGATTGACTATAACCCTTAAGAGTGGAAAGAAGGAAAACTATAAATGTTAGTTCAGTGGTAATTCTAAAACAGTTTCCACTGTGTATATTAATGCATATTAAGGTATAGTTGGTGTTTGAAGTATTAAAATATGCAGTTATTTGCATTTAATAGTGGATCACTGTGGTCCCTAATTCTTGCAAATGCTAGGGGTCCATCGTGTAATAAATAATTCAATTGGGGTAGCATTTTTATACTTATATACAGATATGCTGTATATAAAACAATCTAGGAAAAGGCCTGTACAGAGATCACATAGTCACTGAAGTTGTGTGATGTATAACACTGGAACAAAAAAAAAAACTGCCAAAAAAAGTGTTGCATCATATTTTTGCCCTTTCGACTTGCAGGTGCTCGTAATACATCTCTAAACTTTACAAATATATGCATATTAAAGAAGTGCAGAGAGCGTGTGCACCTGCTGGAGTATCTCTGGCTGCAGCGGGTGTTGATGCACTGCGGCAGGGTGTCATGCAGACCAGGATCAATCACATTCAGGCTGACTGGCTCTTGATGCACCTCACAGCTGGGGTTCCTGTATAGCAAATCAACAGGATGAAGAAGGAAAAAAACAAACAGGGGCACTTTTAATGATTACAGTAAAATGGAAAAAAAACAACAACCAAGAAACAAAGGAGCCATTCAAATCTATGAATGAAACATGACTGTATGCAACAGGAGCGAATAAACATCATCATATGGAGTCTGTTAAAGCACAGCGACACAAAAAATAGACAAGCTGACAGTGAAAATACTAATTACATAAAGCAGGGATCTGAGCCATTGACGTGCTGTCACAGGCAGCTGATGGGTGATGAAAGGAGGTGGGTGAAACAACAAGAATGATAGACAGAGAATGATGGACAGATGAGCAGTGACAGACGCAGAGAGGAAAACTGGTAAGGCAGCGAGATAAACAGAGAGGAGGATGAGAAAACCCACAAAAACATCCATCTATACAATGTAGTTCATAGATAATGCAAATATTATAATCAAACACGTCTGTAGGGATGAAGAGACAACACTTTTAAATGGATAAAAGTTCAGAGTTAAAGCAGTTTAATTTAATCTTAAATTACATTCAGAATGCTATTTTATGGTTCATAAAGTGTCTGACCAAAATGCAAGTTAAAAATGTGTATTTCCTCAATACATCTGTGGGAATGTGAATGTCTGTAAATATGACTTTGTGTAATGAGAGTCAATAATATATTAAGATTTGAAGTAGAATAATTCTCAATCACTGACAAAATAAACAGCTTAAACTAATCATTAAAACCCTCTAATAATATAACATTAATGTAAATTATGAGTGTATGCAAACATCTGATCAGAGACCTTAATACAGAAGAAAAACATAACATAATATAACATGGGACAGAGAGTAGTTAGTGTTTCTTTAAAGCCAGTTTTTGTGTTAATTTACAGTGAAATGTGAAAGATTCCTGTTGCGATAATGAGACATGATTAGAGCTTTTCTAATGAGTCATCTGAATACTCCGTGCATTTCTCCCCCGTGTTCCCGAATGGTTATTGCGCTCTCTTCTGGACTCCCACTGCTCTACCTTCACACCCAATCCTGAGTCCAATTTACTCTGAAGGTTCCAAGCTGCTTGTTCAGCATTTTGTTTCATCACCAAACCCTCATCTGTTGCTCACTTTCTCTGTTGTCATCCATAAAAAAACTTGTGTTTAGACCTGTAGTAGTAAGACTTGCTTCATTTGTGCGACTGACCTGTTCTCAGCATTGGTGAGGTTGCCTGTGCACTCATTGACCTCCAGAGGGCACTCACATGGACACTCACACTCATTCTGCTCCATCCTGCATAAGGAAGCAGACCAATCAGCTTCAAAGTAAATAAAGAATATTATCATTGTCCTTTAGAGTTTAAATACATCCGTTTTAATAAAGATGTACTTAAACATACATCTTTAGGCAGGATATTTCCCCTGCCTAGGAACTATATTTTAGTTCTGATGCTACATAACCTGTAAAAACTTAAATAAACCACTATTTTATTCTTTTTTCTAAAGAAAAATAATTTTCTATCAACAACCACCTGTGGCAGTTGAGGCAGAGGCGGTCCACTGTGCTGCAGGCGCAGAAAGCCAGCGAGTCACACGTCTCATTGACGATGCCAGCAAATGCATTGGTGCCAGGGATTCTAGTCAGGCGATACTTGGAGCAATGGCTGCCATGGACGAGGTTGGTGAGGTCTCCCTGAGTGAGGAAGAGAGGAGATGGAACCTATGTCAACCAACCAGTTCACCATTTGTCTTAATATGCTTTTTAATTCGACCAGTTAACTCAAATTAGATTTGACTTATCTTTTAATGAACATGCATGGTTTAGGTTTATATATATAAATAAGACTGTTACAAAGCTTAACTTTAACCATGAATTGGGAGTAGTAAATTTGCAGTACTAAATACCACCACAAGATGGCAGTGCAATACTGCATGATGGTTTAGAATTGTTTTTTCAGAGAATCCCCTGACCCATTGGTTTCCGCCTTACCACTATGCTGGTGTTGAACTTGTAGAAGCGCTGCACTGTCCGGTCGCTGAAACTGTTGCAAAGATTTTTCTTGACAAAGTTTGGATGGTTCAGGATGTCATTGGCCACAAGTGGCTCCTAAGATAAAACACAAACATACAACAAACAAGGAAAATGTTAATTTATAACTGCATATAAATTACTCTATGCAAAATAAAAATCTTTATATACTTTAAATGCGGTTTGCTCATTTATTTTGTTTTTCTGATTTAATACCCAAATGTGAAAGGCAGTTTTTACTGAGATTACAACAAGAAAGTAGCTCTAACTAGATAACTGAAAACTTTGTTTTGCTCCACAGTAAATGAAATATATGGACATTGCAAGGATATAAGATAATCCGACATGACTTACTTTGCCTACACACGTAACTTCACATTAATTTATACAGTAAATATATTTTATATTCCTTAAGCCCACAAGTGCTGAAAATGTGAAATATAAATGCTGCATAATCTGCATTTTCTTTGTTTTTTAAAGCTAATTAGTCATTTTAAGAGTCCTTTGTATGTCTTAAAATAGGAATTCAATACCAAATGTGGATGATGTGTAATCAAGATTTGAAACAGCAGTTGGACAACTTATGCACAGGACACATTCTTTTCATCTAGGTAATAAGACTTTTACTAGGATTATCCTGAATGGATGTGTTGCGGCTCATTGGTCAAAAACGGAAAAAGTTTGGAATCTATGCAGGAAAATTAGGTGAAGTAGGGCACACAGCTTTACCAGACCACCGAGGTGACCTCAGATGTCTGTGACCATAAAGTTATTGAAAGTAGAACATTCTATCTTTAAAGTGGTTTAACTGTTTCTGTGTACTCTGTAAGTACAAAGGCCTGCCTAATTGAAACTAACTTAATATACATCTCAACCCTTTACCTTGTGAGTGATGTGCTGTTGTTCTGTTGGGGCGTGACCCTTTGGGTCAATGAGGGTTGGGTGAGCAACCAGGTATCCTCTGTCCTCCATTATAAAGCACCTGAATTACAGAACAAATATAAGTAACAACTTCAAATAGAATCCAAGATATAATTTTCTCCCTTCACGTTCAACAACAGCCTGCTTTTAACTGAGTGTTTTGGCTCCATTCTACTTCTGACTGCTTCTCAAATATTTTGCCATATGTAGCTTCTTCCTGTTGCAACTCCCTTAAAAACTAAAGCTGTTTTACATGACTCATAAAATCAATAAATAACAGGGGGTTTGGGAGGAGAGTTGGGGAGTAACAGAGAAATGGATGTGGATGAGAGATCAAAAGAAAGAAGATGAATAAAGTTATGGGATACTGATGCAGGACTCCCTCAGGACTGATGATAATCAGCTTATTTCTTCTTCCCGCTCTCTGTTGTCTTCTCCGTCTCTCAGCAACTTTTGTTCTTGCCCAGTGTAACATGAATGTTGTAAGCTTGCAAAGACTTCCATGGGGAGCAGAGGGGAAAAGGGGGGGAATTATCTGCAAAGACGAGTGAAAAATTGGTCCACTTCCTACCTGATCTTATGGCCTTTATCCTGGTTGCAGATGGGCAGCAGATCCAGCAGGACCTTATAGAAGTAGCGAAGAGTAAAGTCTATACCCATCACTGCAACTGCATACCCAGGGGCCATCTGAGAGCTGCAGGCAGAGCAGAAAAACAGAAAAATTAGTCATGTTGAAAGAAAAAAACAAAACAAAACAACAAAAGCTGGGAAAATAAAAATTCTCTGAGCTATCCCACAAGTAGTCCAACTTTTATACAGATCTTTGTAAAACAAGGCTAAATTAAACACCAAAAAACCACGTAATTTTGAAATCTGTCTCAGTCTAACATACTGTTTGTTACACTCACTGACCAATTCAACTACAAAACATAACCCTGCCTTATCACACACCCTTAAACTGTGTGTTTATTTCTATTCAGAATACTTGAAGGGGCTGTGATAAACAATTTGGATTGTGGCGCTGTAAGAAACCCGGTGGCCATGATGCTCTGTTGTATTTTAGGCTCACTGACTTAGAAATAAACATTCTAATCTCTGCCCAGGACTCTTTTTAGACATTTTCAATCTCTTCTGCACTAACGACCCAACATATTTCCTTTTCTCTTCTTTTTCTCCCTACTACTGTGTAGCAATACAATAGTATTGCCTGATAGTACTTTACAAAAGAAGAATTGATGATAATTATAGCAGAACATGGATTATTTTACTCATTGAAAAGCAATGAAAGATTCAGTCTCAGTATCTTGTCATTTGTGTCAAAATTATTTCCTGTTTTCAGAGATAGCTGGGTCTCAATGAAATGACCCTCAGGATAAAATTCTTGCTGATCAGATCTTCCCTCACAACAGTGGCTCCATTGGGCAGAAACTAAAAAGGCTCAAACATAATGGTCAATAATTAAACACTTACTGGGGGTGGCTCTCATAAATCTAGAAGAAACAGACCAGACATTCCATTCACTAATATTAAACTATAACCATTTTATTTTACCTGGAGGCATGAATAGTGTGGCTGATAGTGACGACGTATCCTGCACCGCCAACATCCAGGTAGGGACCGGTGAAGGTGATGAGGCCCGGGTTAGCCACAGCATGCTGGTACCTGTACGACACACTCAGAGGGTTACCCATGGTTCCTCATTTCCCTCTTTGCTCAATGAAACCGGAGCAAATTGGAATAATCCAAGGAAACAACAGTTACTTCCGTAATAACGTTCACAAAGTGAGATCCATATATAGATTTACTACATGCAGAGAGGTTTTGAGTATTTATTTTGAATAATGTTGATAATGGTTTAGAGTTACTGAAAACAAAAAGTTGTGCGTCTTAGAGAATTTGGTTACATAAGTCTAAATAATGTTGTCACATGTAGGTTGACTGTGTTTTAGTTGAAACATTGAATTTGCTCATGTTTGTGAGGCTAGCTAGTAGTACTAATAATACAATGACAATATTTTCACCTCATTATCTGTATGTTATCATGGGTACAGCACATTGTGTTCTATGCATTTGACATTCTATGATAAAATTGCCATAGATGCAAATAAACAGTTAATTACTGTGATTTTCATATAATTTTATGAGTTTTGAATTAAAATTCTGTGGGAAGAATCCTGCTACAGAGGTTCGCCACATGTTATTTCCAAACAAACATAACTTTGAATAAAGGTGTGCTTTTGAAAAAAAAAAAAAAAACATATAATAGTTTTGACTTTTTATGCAATTTATTTGTGTAATAATATGTCCCTGAGCACTTTGTACATGTTCTGATCTTGGCTAGTTAAATCCTGTAAAGTTGTGAACTGTAAAATTGATATTATATCCATATAAAAAGTCACATTAGCACTGTCCTTACATGAGTTATTATTCAGAAAACATAAATTTGACAGTAACTGACTTAATAGAAAAAAAAAAAGCGGTTCAAACCTCATAAGAGTAACATTACCAGACTGAAGCTATGAATATCACACATTTGTTCCTCTTTAACAGGAGCAAACTCCAGAACTATTCTGGATTGCCCTTTGCAGCCTGAAAACAAAACTCCAAACACCTTTAATGTCATCTTGTCCCCTTTTTAATCCAACCAAAGTAAACCTCACCATTGTCTGCGGGTCGGGTCGAATGCTTTGTCCATCAGTGATCCTGGGTAAATCCGGAGCACCCCGCTGGGCGTTGCTATGTAACGACGCACAATGTAGCAGTTGAGGCTACTCATTTCCATTAGTGTCATCCACTCATCCGTAACATGACTGGTTGCCATAACCTCGTTCCTGACAGAGGACTGTGGAGAGGAAAAGAAGGAGGGATGAAAGATGAGAGGATGGAGAGAAACAGCAGGGGTTGAAGAAACTTAGATTCGTTTTGTGTGTTTTTGTCTTGAATGCAAGTTGTGAAAACTTTTTTGCAATGTTTGCCTTGAGAACAAAATGACTAAAAAAGAAAATCCATTTATGAGGTGGCATTAGGGGAAATAAATCTGACTGATTAATCGCTAAGCCTGGAAAAATCCCATCTCAGAACCATTCTGAGACAAACCTCCGAGTTTGAAAGGGGTGATGAGGTCACTGGAGGGGGTCTTTAAGACTAGCCTGGGAATCTGCACCGAGACTCAGCTTTGGACTTCCAACTCCCCCCAGGAAAGGAATGCACAAAGAATGCCAAAACCTTTGTGGGAGTTTATCCCTTCCCTCTTAAAGTTGCAGAACATCTTCACAAAACATTTTACCTGCAGAATTATTTAAAAACAAAGTTGGCTAAAAAACACCTATTATAGCACAGTCCTTCACAAAACATGACAGGGTTAAGTTGAAGTTTAGGATGCAAGTGTCATAACAGGAGGAAGAGATGTAAACAGGCCTCCAGTCCGACCTCAGGCTGGGGGTGCACCATGCATTTGTTAGGTAAACAAATTACCCCTTCATGTGAATGTTGTGTGTTTTAAAGGCTTGTGTACCTTGAGGCCTGGGTTGGCAATAAGCCTGGTGTTATCACTGAGGTAGGCCGTGTAGTGCTCCACCATCCGCTTCGTCTCCGGCTGACTGAGATGTTCATACGGAGAGGAGAAGCTACCAGCGGACAGCATCACGGTGGGGGATTCTGGGAAACAGGCACAGGGACAGTAGAGTTAGTTAGAGCTAAGTAAGATTATAATAAAGGTCTGTTGAATTTAGAGTTGTCCGTACCAACAGTGGCGAGTTGCTTGAAGTGCAGGCAGGAGCTGGGTTGGCCCAGCAGGTCTAAGCGATGGTACAGCAGCTTAGAGCTGGTAGCCGTGTTCAGGTTCTTCAGCTGTTTCACGGGGATCTCCGGCTGGATGTACACGATGCACAGAATAAAAGATGTATCCTGGACCTGAGGGATAAAAGAGAAGAGCTTATTGGATGCTTTTATGACTCCTTTGTTACCGTAAATGAGTCTAGTTGGACACACCCAATGACTGTCAAAAGACATTCCCTTTTGAATGTCTTGATAAAAACAAATTAAAAACAAGTTGTATAACCATGATTTTGATTCTGTAATACCCTTTTAAAGAAATGTTCCAAACAATGGAAGTCTACAAAATGGAGAAAGAATTACACTTTGGTATGAATAATTCTTTTATTATTTGAAAAATATTCCTGCAACTGACATACAAGACGAATTATTTTGCAATTCAATATTTCCAGAGTCCTAGTTGACAACTCAATACTTTTCCAGGCTCAGATTTCTCAATTTACCCATCTGCTTTTATGACAACTAAACATTTAAACAAAAATCATTTATCTTGTTGAGTTTTATTATCCATTTGTTGTATAAATCATAAAAATACCACAAAGCAGAAGTTCGGTAATGAGATAAAAGGCTAATTTACAGTTGTTGTTTTTTTACATTTAAACTAATTTGGATCAGCACTTCTCAATAGATTAAATAATTATTCAGCACTAAATACAGATTCTTTAAAGCTGTGTTAGTAGTATTTCTTCCCTTTGTTATGAAATATCAAAGATATTAAACAGCAGCTCAGAACTTTTTTGTGCATCTGAACCAGTTAAGAAAACCACAGGTTTCATTTCAAACTCTAATTTAAGATGGGCTTCAAATTAGTTTTACGATGGATTCTCAGTCAGTAAATCCAAAAGCAGGAGAACCGAGGTTTGGTAAAATTGCAGATCATTATGTTGTAAATATAAAATAAAAGATTTAATTTAAACATAATCAACATATAATACATTTATGTAATTCAAAAAAAGTAATAGTCTAAAAACACAACTGTTTTTCCCTGACTACTCAAGACCATTTTTCAATTTTGATCTTTTTGTACTCAGGACTTTAGTGATCACGCATCAATGTGTACCCAACTTTGGGAATGTTTCATGCATTTTCTATAATCTCCTATATTTCCTACCATTAGAAAATTATATTTTCTAATGGTAGAAAATATAGTTATGTGACTCCCATAAAGATCAATTAGAAGGTCACTGCAATTTATTTTGCTCACAGATCATAACAGGCCAAATTTCAGGAGTTTAGGACCATAATCAGTGAAACAAAGGTGTACTGTAAAATCTCCAGAAAACAATATATAGTTAAATCGTAAAGTGTGAACATTTGCATATAAACATACAAACACTTAAACAACTGATAAGTAATGACTAAGTGAAATTAAGGTAATAATGAGCAAAAATGGCAAACTGATTGAGAGCTGGAAAAAACATCAAAGCTACATCCCCCAATTTTGGAGACGCTCTACTGTGTATCTTAATTCATCTTCACATATCCAGTGGAGCAATTAAATGCTTCCAAATAAATCTGAAGCTTTAAAATCCTTGTGTTCAGCATTCCTGTTTTTAAAGACAAGCTCAACTTTACAGTGCCAGAGATTTATGGCTGCAGGAGAACATAAATGTGTCCCTCTCAAAAACAGATCTTAAATTAACCCTTCATTGTTCGTCTATCGCTGCATTTTTTTATGTAAAATCAAGCAGAAATGTAAGTGTCATAAAAATCCAAACTGTTCTCAAAACCATCCCTTCAAATAAATCTGCATCTCAATCCACCTGGATATTATTAGCAGTGCCAAACGGGGTGACCTGTGTGGGAAACAAAACTCTCTTCTCAAATGATGTTTTTTTGGGCAGGTTCAGTGATGTTCTGGCTCTGGAAAGCCCATTAAAAACCCTGCAGCACTGCCAAACTCATGTCAAATGCGACTTGTTTGAACGCTTGTTCTTGTTTGGAAAGAATAACCCAGATGTCAGAAAGCATTTAAAAAGAAGCAAAAGTGGCATGCTGAAATTAAAGATGATTCTTCTGCTTCTGCCAAAACGTCTAAATGTCAGGAAGAAGAAAGTCTCAGAGTGGTGTCATGGTGATGTGGCCGTCCTGTTGCAATTTGTTCCAAACATTCACCCCAGATTCAGAAAGATACTGTTGGGGCTTAATGGGTTTGGTTACACTAAAACTAATTTATGACGGTGAAGGATGAGAGCATAAATCTTGGCAGGACTTTAGAGCGCAGTGCAGTGACAATAATGTACTTCAGATGTGGAGGTAAACATGAATAAATCGGATGCGTTTTCAGTGGTTATTGGACCAAACTCCGACTGAACACCTACCAGTTTCCAGGCGTAGCTGACATTGTATGCATCTTTGCTGTTGTCTCTCAGCCGGTTTGTGTGCCAGGAAAGGGAAGAGTTGACGGGCACAGCAATGATCTGACTGCCTAAAGGGAGGCTGCACAAACAGACCAGTCAATCAAAAGATTAGTGTAAAAATTTGACCCAAAATCTTCCTACTTGTACAGCCATGCCTTGAGCAATTTGAGCTACTGCTCTCTTTGTCACTTCCAAATAGTTGTTGATGTTCCCTCACCTGAGGATGTTGTGTCGGACAACAGGGAATCCTGGGATGTTCTCATAGTGGATAATATCAGTATGCAGGGGTGGCTCTGTCATCAGGTATGGTCTAGTCAAAGATGGGTGCATCAGGGTGTACCCTTTCAAGATCAAATGGAAGATTAAAACAGTGGAACTGTATTTGCTCCATGGTTTTACTTAAATAGTGAAAGATTACAAGCAGAAATCCATTAGGAGATCATATGGTGCCCAGATTTTCTGCTTTATTGGTTCTGAAAACTTATTGGCCAATGAGAAACAAAAAATTCCAAACTTTTTCCAATCAGTGAATGCACCACACTGAAAACTTCTTAACTGCACTGAAAGCAATCAGCGCCATCCAATAAAAACCTCACTAATGTTTCACTTGTCTGCCAAGCAGACATGCTTGAAAGAGTTGGGGATCAAGATTGGCTCAATATTCTGCATGAATCAGACGTGATTTTGCTGTATGTGCCTCTATGTACCTTTGTTGTCAATGAGAAATGTATAAGAAGCCAGCGAGTCTTGGTAGTAGGTGACGTCCTCGAGGATGTAAGCCAGGTTCACATCCACTCCGACCACACCGAGGAGCAGGTTACCGAAGTAACAGGGCCGGCTCACAGTCATGATGAAACCTGGAGGAGATGCAACAGGTACATGAGGCAGCTGGTTGGTCTTCAAAAGACATTTCTATTCTAGATGCTCTTTTCTTTTTGAACCATATTCAAACACATCACAATTTACCAGTCATCAAGCAATATTATTATAGTTTATAGTAGAAAAAGAAATTGACTGAACTTAAGAGTACATACTGAACACCTAAAGTTCCACACACAAGCCACATTCACATAGATGGGCACAGTTAAATTAGATTTTCTTGCCTTGCCCAAGGGAACAACACATGGATAGGAAGGGAGCTGAAATACAAACCGCAGCTTCTTGACTGCAAGATGGCTACCCTTTTCTATTGTCGCAAACAGCCCAAAAGGCTCAGAATTAGTAAAAATTATGTCACACAACAGCGTAGTTAGTAAACTACAGTGTAGTTATGGTTTACTAACTACGCTGTTGAGATATTTTTTAACAGCAAATAAAGGTTTCCTCCCCTCCACCCCATCTTACTTCAGTTTGGTCGACCCCTCCCCCGCCCCCACCATCCCCAGTCCCTCCACCACCCCCAGTCCCTCCACCACCCCAGGCGACATTTCCCGTATTCTCAAACCCAAAGCTTGACAGGTATGGAGCAAGGTGAGAATTCATCTATTAAACTGGCTGAAGATGAATACATAAACCAAAAGCTGGAGTATAGACATTTTTTATAAGCGTATTTATGAACCTGCCTCTTTATTATTAAATTGAATAGAATTTCAGATTTTTGTATAACTTTTCTTCAGATTAACTTAGAAAGTGAGCTATTATTGTTACAGGTTAGTTTTCTAAACTACTAAAAAGTAACTGTTAGGATGCTCAAATATGAAAAATTGGACTGATGTTGATATCTGATAGTAACACCGTGTTATGCCGGATTTACTATTTTATAATTTTTTTTACCGATTACTCGATTATTCGTAAGAATAATCGATAGATTCCTCGATTACTAAAATATTTGTTTACAACAGCCCTATTACAACAGCCTTGTGTGAAACGGTTATGACAAATATGATCAAAATGCTAATGATGAATGAAAACCAAACTTGGTGTTAGAGCTGAAACGATTGTGAGGAACCAATCAAATTAATTTCATTTTTTATTATTTAATTGTTAACTGGAGTATTCAGACTCTAAAAAGGTAATTTGCTAAAATAACACCACATTCAGAGCAGTAAGTAAGTCAAAACTGTATAATAAATATATAGATACAAATACTAGCTTTTAAGACAAAAAAAAAACGCCTGGTTCAAATATCCTATTAAGCTATTACGTTTTTTAGCTGCAGATGCGTCTTTTGCTACAAATGATCAAGTGTTCACTAAAGAAATGCTCTTTGTATTTTATTCAATAAAATGTCCACTTTCTCATTTAAAAAGAAATAAATTTTTTATTTGCGTACTTAAATGCATTCTTATATTCTATAAAAGGGTTTAAGTTGTTAATGAAACATTAGCAGAATGTTCCAATTTTGCTATCTTTGTTATCTGATGATTGATTAATCATCAGAATAATAGAACAATGGATTACTAAAAGAATCATTAGCTGCAGCTAACCCAATTAAATCCTGATTGATGCATTTCTATATTTAAATGGTCAAGTATGAGATGGATGCTGGAGTTTTCCTTTGTCCCAAGCCGGTCCCCACCACTCACCGTCCCCCATGGGGTCGGCGTAGGGCAGGCTGAAGCGCACCAAGTCAATCATGCGGTTGGGCAGGTTGATGTAGAAGCGTCCCACTGATATCTCCAGGTTGCTCAGTTGGTTCAGAACCATCATGCTGCCCTTCACCACCGGCATCATGGGGGCTCCAGCCGATCCGGGCGAGGCGCGTTCCCGTTCCAGCGCTCGGTCGACGCCGTACTTGACGGAATTCTGCTCGGCGAGGTCTCTGAGGAAGGCCAGCTCCTTCAGGCCCGTGACTCCCTCTGGGGGAGGGAATGGGGAGAGGAAGAGAAACTGAGCAACAACACGACAAGAAAAGTCAATTCTGAACGTTTTCGTTCCAATATCATAAACAAACCTTGGGTTGATGGCTTGACATGCCTGGTAAACTCGGTAACCAACCAAAATTATCTTTCACATATGACTGAAGTCTTGCAAAAATATTCAGACCTGGTAAGTTTAACATTTCTACCAGGTTATAACCACAAAAATTTAGGTATTTTATTGGGATTTTAGTCCAAACGTGGAACAAAAATTAAAGTACAAAAAAAAATTACACATCAATTTATTACTTGAAAATGACCTCAAACGACCCTGTTATTGTTCATCGCAATTTCTGGGACAATTTAATCATCCATTAAAATTCCTTATGGTGACTTGCCTATCGACGCTTCATTTATTAACCATGGAACACATAGCAGTGATTGTAGAAAGAGAATGGCAAGATTGTCAAATTGTTCAAAGAAAGCAGAAAGAATTACAGTGAAATATGTACTGGTCACTTAAAATTGAACTTTGAACACCTTGAGTCCCATGCCCATTGTGAAATTTAGTGGTGGCAACATCATGCTGTGGGGATCCACAGCAGAACACAAATGTAAGCCACACTTTGCAGATTTCTATGTGCAAACTCTGTTTTTTAAAAAAAAAAAATCACATAGAAACCCATAAAACACTTCGATTTCTCACATTTTCTTAGTGGGAAGTCAAAAGGACTGTTTTGGAACTTTTTTTCTGCATCTGCATCAGGAATTTATTTTAATACATTCAAGCCCCGACTTGACAAGCTCAACTTGAGCCATCCCAAGCTCCCTCCAAGCCCAGCTGTCGTCTGCCAACCCCAACACCATGACATAAATAAATCTGCCAATACTTAAACATAAACATGCAGAACAGAGACAGCAAAGCACACTTTTGACTTTATCTTAACAGGCATCACAAGGTCATTCAACCAATGGATGGATGGATGGATGACTATCCCCCACAGCTGTCACCTGGAACATTTGGCATCCCGTCGGGAAGGACAGAGTCGAGCGTCTGCCAGCGTCCAATCACTGAACGGATTACAGTGGGATCTCTTTTTTAATGCCAGGGCTCTGCTCGTTTGATCACCCTGCTGGACCGCAGAGTGGAGGCGATGGGTGGCAGCGTCAAACGGACTCCAGAAGGGAAATCTGCTGACAGCTCAGGCTGAGCAGAAATACCTGCAGTTTTCATTTGCAGGGGTTCTGATGCTCCAATATTCCACAAAAATATTTGATTTGAAGGGAGAAAATTTGGCTTTTTTTTTTTTTCACATCCGATTAAGAATTGAGCTACAAAACAATGGACTGCAGAAGCCAGTTCTTTTTGCAACTTGTCACACACACGCGTACACGCACACACAGTGAAACACACAACTGTGCATTGTAGTGCCAGTGAGGCTGCTGATCTCCTTCAACAATCAGCACTTCACATTTGGCAGGAGATGGAGCAAAAATATAAAAAAATAAAGACACCCCTCTCCGCAGCCCATCCACAAGCCAAGCCTTTCAGAGTCGTGCAACAGCATCAGCAACGAAACAAATGTTTTTCCGAATATGCAATGCTAATACACCAGGAGAACGAGAGATTTCTGCATCCTTTTCATCATCTCTCTTTAAAGAGCCAAGGTCCTCTGTCAGTCACACACGTCCAGGCAGCGGCACGGCCCTTTGAAGTCTCGCTCTCCCCCTTTCTCTTAGATGTACCTCATTTCCATTCAACGATGCAAAAATGATTTGTATTAATGGTGGCCTAATGCATGCACAGAAGGGGTGGGTTAGTGCGCCCTGCGGAGGGAGGTGGGAATTAGAGGAGGCAGATGGAAAGACAAAGACACTGAAAACGGAGAGAAAGAAGAATACAGACCTCAGACTCAACACAGATAAACAAGAAACCGTCAAATGTTTCAGAGCATCTTTGTAACCTCCAGACTTATTTTGAGAACAGATAAAAGGAGATGGGGTATCAAAAAATGAACAAAACTTCACATTTTGCAACAGCAACATAGTGAACTTATTAAAGGTATAAAAAATGTTCCCCATAACTGGCTAGATTTCACAACTACAACTCAATTCCCCTCAAAATGAGCCAAAAAGCTGATGTAAGAGCACTTCAGATTGTTGAAATGCATCAAACAGCTTTAGGGCCAAACTAGTTTTTTAAGTGGTGAGGCAGATGGAGTCACACAAGGAATCTAACTATTGCAAGCCTTTATGATTGGTACCATGCAACCAAATATGTTTTATAATTCAAAAATAGTTGGCGAAGATGAGATGATAGATGTTTTTTTTTTTTTCCTTCAATGTGCAATAAAAAGTCAATGAAATAAAAATAAGTAAACATGATCTGTGGGAACACCTGGTAGAAACAGGAATTGTGAGAATCGTTGTTCCATCAATAGCTGGTTTTATATTAATGCTGACAAAAAAAGAAAAAAAAGGGGAGTCAATAACGTAACTAAGTAACCAAATGATCTGTGAAAACTCCAGGTGGAAAAAAAAATGTTAATTATCGTACCGATAGTTGGTTCTATTTTAACACTATCAATGTGAAATAAAAAAGGTTCAAAGAAAATAAAGAGAATCTATAACATATAACACAACAAATGATTTGTGAAAACACCTGGTAGAAGAAGAAATTGATTTGGTAGAAACAAGCACATAATGATCCATCCATTTGTATTATTTCTCTTTCTATCAACTTATTCTATTATCATTTTTGTAAAGCACTTTGGTGCAGTTTTAAACCTGTTTTTAAAAGTGCTATGTAAATAAATTTGACATTGACACCCACCGTTCATAAGAGCGTAAGTGAGGATCATGACTGAGTTGTTGAGGTGTCGGTTCTCCTCTCTGACCACGCCGAGTGTCGCTCTCTTCTCCAGCTCAGACGACTCTCGAGACGTAACGCCAGATGAAAGGTAGATGATGACCATATCTGTAGCTAATGCGTGACATGAAACATTTAATGATTAAAGGGCTCAGGGAATCTCATGTCACACATGCAAAAGGGCAGGAGTTGCAAAGTTTTGTCTGGACTTACTGGAGCTCTGCTTGCTGAGGCTGCTGGTGTTGCGGAGCAGCTGGAAAGCCTTCTGGAAGCCAGCCGCATGCTGCGTGGCTCCATTAGAGGCCTTAATGTTAGAGATGAAGGTGCTCATTTTTCTCTTAGTCTCACTAGTGGCCGGAGACAGCAGGCTCTTGTAGCACTGGTCCAGAGAGCAGGAGCGGACCGCCTCTGCCACGGACAGGATGGAGATCTGCAGAGGGACAAGGCAATTTCACCTTAACGGATGAACTTCCTGATCGTCCACAGCAACGTCTAAATAATCGTTTCCTAATCAAACGGAGAAACGACTGTTTCCTTTTACAAACCTTATCGTGTTCGTCGATGGAATTAAGGATCACAAGAGCAGAATCACGGGCGATCTGAAGCTGTGAATCTGTTATAGATGCTCCATGGTCGACCATCACCACAATGTGTTTGGATTGTGGACGCACTGCAGAGACGTACACAGGCCTGGAAGAAGAACACAAAAACTCAAAGTAAGGCACCGGAAAGTCCGCTCCCATCCAATCCACCAGGTACCTAACATTCTACATCACCCCCAGATTTTTCTGGATCAAAAACTTTTATGAACTCTGTCAATTTTCTGATCATTTGTCTGATGTTTTCTAAAGTTTGAGATTTAGGGTAAGTTTTCTCCAGAAAAGCCCAATGGTCCACACAAACCAGACGGGTAAGACTGTCATCAAGACAGTTGTTCACCAGATAGTTACAGATACGTCCCTCAAAGAGCCTAAGTACCAAAAAGAAGCTGGCAAGTCAAAGAATGAATTATCCACACATAACAATGGAAAATGGACAAAGATAAACACAAGTTGTGAGAATAGGGGAAATTATACAAGAAATTGACAAGCTTGAGTGTGTATATTCAGAAAATAATTTTTATAAAATATTTGAATTAAATTAATTATACACTTTGTCTGTGATGAATCTATTATTAATGAGTTTCACTTCTTAATGCAACTTGAACAACCTATAATTGTTGTTCTAGGAAAGTCAACTTGTTATCACTTTGAAAGTAATGAAAGAGGAAACTTTTCCTTATGGAAATCAGATTAGTGCATCCAATGAGTTCAATCATTTATTCTGAACCAATAAAACCGTTGGGTTGGAACTAAATTGTTCACAATCCATAGTTTGACATGTCGATGGCTGTATGTTGTAAGCAGAATGGGACTTGGACAGGGATTCAAAGCCACTGTGTGTGGTCTGCTGGACAAGAAGACACGTACAGAGGTACAGGGTGGGGGGTTCTGCTCACAAAGCCTTATTCACAACCGAAGCTGGCCAAGCAACATCCTTTCTCCCCATGGCTGAACGCCAAATTGTTAATTCAAACTGCAATGAGGAAAATCCAAGTGAAGATGCAAAGTACATAAGGAATAAAGTGAAAGATATATTCAAATCAGGGTTTATAAAAAGAAAAAGGAGAGGGAAAAAAAACAGACTTGGGGTGTGAAATTCCATCAGTCTGAAGTGGCACAGAGTCACATTCCTGCTAAAGGCACGTATGGTCATGAAGTACAAGGGCAGCATGCCATGAGCATGGCCTCTGGGCCACCCTACAGCAACTAGCAGAGGAGGGGGCAGTGGATTGAAGGGTGCATGGGGGTGATGAAGAAGAAGGCAACAACATGGCAGATACCTCATCTGTCTCTTAGCTTCCTCTTTCATTACTTTCATTATCTGCTTGAAAGCACAGCGCCTAAATACATATTAAAAATGTAACCATTTTAAGAGAGAGAAGGGGCGATATGTACCGGCTGCGATGTTCGTAGTTTCCTTTGCAGTGGAACTTGTGGGCGGGGAAGACGGTAAATATGCCCTCCTCTGAGCTGAAGTACTGCCACTTTATCCCTGGGTTGGACTTCAGGTTGTCCGCCAACACTGCAGATAAGATGGAAGACAAAAAAATGGCAATCATACAAATTCAGCAGGCTGATGACATGTGGAGGTGCCTGGGAGAAACAAACACATTAAAAGATTTTCAAAGTGAAACCAACAGCATCCCAAACTTTGAGAGAAGTGTTCAGTACTGCTCAGGTTCAGTTAAATGTGTTAAATATGTGGATCACAGAACAAAATGACGATCTAAAACAAGCTCTTAAAACGTCAACTCTTTCCATAAAAGGTTCCACTCAAGACTTGAGATAGTCAGTGGAAAAAGCTCTAGTCAATCTGACTAATTTTGGAAAATTCTAATATTTAATCAGAAGAAAGTAAAGTTTGAAAATGCAAATAATTTTCCATTTTCGCACAATAAAGTTCCAGATTTACCAGACCTAAGAAAAACAGTCTTACTTATTGTTTTTGTAAGTTTCAACCCATGAAAAAATTCAGCTATACTTAGCAGTGGAGCAAATAACTTATTCTTTTCCCAATCACAACTTTCATGATAATCTCCATTAGCAGATCCTTCTCTTTTAGGCCTTACCTAGACCCTAATTTAGTGATGACTCGTTACTACCAATTCTTTCACTGGCTTTTGTATTTTCATTTAAAAACCAACTGCCCACCAACTCTTTTGGGGCTAAAGTTTGTCAAAATAGCAAGTGATTATTTAAAAAAAAATGCTAAATTGCTCCTTAAGCAACCTTAAGGCTAATAAAATATAAAAATGCAAACATCAGGTAAAATAACCAAATCCTGTCCTAATTGACCATTTCAAAAGATGCACATGCTGAAGTAGCAAAACATAGTCGGTATATGACAAGAAAACAAATGACTTCATTTTCATAAGCCAGTGAAACCCTTTTAAAGTAAAGGCTCCACATGAGGTTATTACTTGTTATTTGGGTAGTCTATTATGATGAGTTAAACTATTTGCCCAGATGTTTAATGTTTGAGTTCGTAAACATTCAATAAACATCCTGGAGGTCATTTGTAGCTTTGTGGAAGTTGGTTTTCCGTAACCTGGAAAAGGATTTCAAGATGTTTATTCTTCTGTTAAGTACTTCTACAATCACTGCCAGACACTCCAGAATCGTTCTCTGTCCGCTCATTCTACAAACTCCCAAATTTCTTAGCTTCGTCATCAAGAAGGGGGTGATGTTTTAGTTGGGCATTAGAGAAAAAATACAATCTTATTCAACCAAAAAACCATTGACTACACTTCATCAAGAAAGAAAAGCCACTTAAACAGGTGTACCTACAGTATTGAACATTTCCCCTTTGCTACCTCATCTGTCTCTTTGGTTCATATAAACAGGAACCACTTTGTAGTGCTGGCAGTAGAAGAAGGCTTGTGAAGACAAATGGCTATCTGCACCAAAAAATTGGGACCACACGACAACTCCTTGCTACTACTTTAGCTTTCCCATCTGCTTTTATACACCAAGTCTACAAAACCACAGTAATCCCCTGTTGAGCCACCTGATATTGGTGCAAAAAACACAGTCATCCTGTTGAGAATTTACACTTGATAGTTTGATTATGTTAAAGCTATTGGGATGGCTGGTTATAGTACTGGATCTTAATGAGAGTCCGTTCTTGTTTAGTCAGTAAAAAAACTTGCTTCAAGACTTCAACCTTTTGCAGAAAACTTTGCTGTTTGTTTTTGTGTAAAACCAAAGTGAAATATTTCCCTTATTGCTTTCACTGTTTGTCTTACAGATCATTAAGTACAAAATTGCTTTGTTTTTGAAATACTAAATCAGACTGCATACAATAATGCTTTAATGATGCCAAAAAAACTCCAGAGATAAGAAGCTAGTTTACAAAACCTTGTTCCAAGCTTGTTCAAGTTTGAAAAGTGTTCAGAGTTCAACTAAAAAAAATCCCCAAACAAAAAAAAACAAAACAAAAAAACAATATTTTTTATGTCTGGATAAATATGTTGTAACCACATTTATGAAACATGTCAGTTTAGGAAATGTCATGGCCTACACAGAGATTTCCAGTCAATATAGCTAGACATGCTAGATGAACTCCAAACTAATACAAAATAAAAAAAAAATATGCGTACTACAGAAGTGCCTGTCTGTGTTTTTCAAAACTAGTGAAACCATTTTACAGTAAAAGCTCCATCACACATAACATAGCTTTACCTCTGCTCTTATCTCTATTGCTCTTGCGTCCTCTTGCAGGGAAACTGACATGTGACAATTTCAGTAGTGGTATATGTAAGCTTTAGGAATTTGAATTCAGCCTCAAAACTATGACCAGTCAATAACTATAGGCTGAGAGACTGGACAAGCATGCTGGAACAACAATGTGACCAAGAATGGAAGTAGAAAAGATAAGACAGGTAGACAAAAATGGATGGAAAGCAAAGGGGTAGAATGGGAAATTGGGGGTCTAAAGTTGGAAAAATTACACTGGAAGAAAGAAAAAGATAGAGGGGAAAAAGTAGATGGATCAAACTAGTGCTGTAATCAAACTGCACTCAGCCTCTCATCTCTCACCCACCTGCTGGTATAAAAACTAATTTCACCAATATCCATCATTGTCCCTGTCCTTCCAAAATAAGAAGGAAAATTAAAGATAAAAAGGGAAAGGGATTGGAGGAAACAACTCAGTCTAAGTACAATTACTCAATTTCAATCAGCTCTCGCCCCTTCCTTCTTTCCCTTCATTCATCATTCTCTCCTCCTCAATTATTCCTGGTGTCCTTAGCCACGCCTTCCCTTCCTGCTATAGCGGTCTTGTTTAGACTAGGCTGAGACAAATGGGAAATACTGAAAAGAGTGTCAGTGAGGAGGTCAAGGAGGAGTTAATGTGAGGGACGAGAAGAGGAGCAGGGAGGCCGAGGGGTAACTTGAACTCACTGCGACTGGCCTTGTAAGGAAAATAAAGCCCCACCAATGATGATGTGTTAAAAATGGCAGGAACTAAAGATTTGCAGAGAGCTGTTCCTGGTTAAAACCCCCCCAAAAAGACAAAAAAAAAAAAAAACAAAGACTTCAGCCAGAGTAGCAACAGAATGACAGATGTATAGTTTTGCTGAAATTCTTGCCCACTCCTGACAGAATTGGTACGTCTGAGTCAGATTTGCAGGCTGCCTTTGCTCATACTTCCTGCAACAAAAACCTCTGCAATATGATGATAGATGGGATCCGATTACTTAGGATGGACTTTAATGCCAACTACTTATTATTGCTGCCAAACTGAACTAGTTAAAACAAACTCACCTTACTGAAGTTGTATCTAAAAATAGCAGAATACACAGAAAATTCTGGAGGAACAATCTGTTAAAGTTTCAAGAATTTAATTTATCTGGTCCAGTATGTTAAAACAATAAACTGCAAGTAAAATAATCAACCAGTCTGGCAAAACAAACAGTCAAGGCTTAAAATCAAACTCTTTTAGAATGCCTACACCTTGAGAGTGACTGAGAAATTGGTGCGGAATGGAATCCATCAATTTAATCAAGGTCATAAAACTCTTTTTTTTTTCTAAAGAATGGTAAAATCAGTTTGCAATGAGGAAAACTAAATTTCCCATTTGCAAATCGCAAAGATAAAATTAATTATTCTTACAAATAAAGTTGCATGTTATGAGCATGTGTTGTTCAGAAAGTAAACTGAGTAACAGCGCCAAAACGGAAAAGCGCCAAAAAGTTGAAAACTGGAGCTAAATGATAATTTTCAATTTTCCTCCGAGTCGAATCCAGACAGACAATGTGCTGCAAACACATATGTGAGCTTTACAAGGTCGTAATCTGTAGCTGTGTTCATGCAATCTGGAAACTCACTAAATGTGTTGTGGTGGCCGTCATAACAAGCAGTTTTCCACTGCTTTCACTAAACGTCTTTTAAGAGGGCTTATTTATTTTTAGGACTGATGCAAATTCTATTTGACATCAAGTCAGAATAAGTAAATTCTCCTCAAAAGGAAAAAAGAACAGACAACCTGAATAAACCTGCAAACTAGAGTTCAAAGTAAAATAAGATTATTTGATCTTAAAGATAAAAGGTTGAACAAAATGATGATAGAAAAAAATGAAATGAACATGCACAGACAGAGTTTCAAAAGGTCTCTGAAGAGTGAGTCCTATATAGAGTCAACATCAATGTCCCTGACAATGTTAAACTTTCTGGAGCTGAGAAGGGAAAAAAACTGGTGAAATTGACATAAAAACTTGCTTCTATGGGAACTGCAGTTCATGACAGGCTAGCTTGCATACATCTCCTATTCTCTGTACAGGAATAGGAGATTTAAACTAACCTGAGTTGAGGTCTCGTCCCGGGTTGAATGCTCTGCTGTTGACTATGGGGGAAAGTCTATCACAGCAGATGGTCTTGGACACGTTGGTATTGAAGTTTCCATCAAACCTGCAGACATGCAAAGAGGAAGCGGTTGAGAATTTACAGAGAATGGCCGATTGTTTGTTGGTGAAACTGCAGATTTATCACTAAAAACCAGATCTGTAAGTTTGATCATTCACCTTTATACTATTCATGCTTTTACTTAAACTATTTCCTAAGACGTAGAGAGATTTCATCAAGGGAAACAAGTGAAACCGTGTTGGTCAAAAACCAAAATCAAATATCTGCTAAAAATAATAGATTTTTCTTGTTTCATTACAGTGCAGTTAAGTTGCTAACTGTATTATCTGATGCCCAGAACATTTACTAAAGCAGATTTTATGACTCGGGAATCAAACCTTCCATGGAAAATGGCTGAAATTCTCCAAACATCCCCAATACACAGCTGTCTAAATAAATAAAAAACCAGCACGAGCACTTAAAAACTCATGCTGGTTTCTTAATTTGATGACTTAATCATTAAAGTAAAATAATCCAATCTCAGTCATCCTCATATTTGCCTTGCAGCATACTGCACTGACTTTTAAATCAAAATTAGTTACAACAAAACTCTCGCAATGATTTTTATACTATTCATGCTTTTACTTAAACTGTATTTAAGTAAAAGCATGAATAGAACTGTATTTATCTTTTAAAGATAAAGATAAATACAGTTCTAAGCAGCTTTAAAAGTTCAGCACAAATAACAGAGTCAGATGATGTTAAACTAAATAATCCCAAAATTTGGGGGAATTTACTGTGAAGAAAAGACTTTGTTCTTATGGCTGATTCAAACCAAGCAGGGCTAACTCTGGTTTAGGATTTTCCTGAAGAAACATTCAAATTTGAGAAGAAATGGGAAGGTATTAGTTGTTACCCAGTGATAGTCTAACATTAGCATTACTCACCATCTCAGTAGAAGGTTATTTACAAAGAGATCCTGCTGCATTTAACAGGTATTAGAACAGATATGCTGGTGGTCCAAAAAACTATGTATTGGTCTAGAGATGCACCGATAAGAAAACTTGGGCCAATATTGTTATCTGATATTAATATTGCTGTTATGACCAAAAAAACAATATTTGTTTCTATTATTATGTGTTGCAACACTATCACATACCTAAACAAATACAACATGGCCAAATTTCCATAAGTCCATTTTTACTTTAGTGCTTTTGCTAAATTCAAAAACACCTATAATTTGAAGTGAAGTTGGCACTTTAGCTTCTGCTAAATACTTTGATGTATTTCTTTAGCATTAGCAGTACTAATGTTTATGATTAGTGCTTTAGGATTAGTACAACGTTTGAGTTTATGATGACCCCTCTATCTTCTCACATTGGATGAACTTTTGATGACATTTTGCAGGTCTAACACAAAACTAGGATCTGGTTTTAAAAAATTGGTTGCACAGAATAAGGATACATTGCATGCTGGCAAACGCTACAGTTGTAACATGCAGAAAACCAGAAGCTTCCCTCTTTCTACTGATCAACACAGCATTAGATATTGACATTGTGGAAGTATATTGTGACCTGTGCTGCTACACACCCTGACCGGCTCCTATACCAGAAAACAGATTACAACACGCAGCAGGAGAATGTAACCTTTTTTGTTGATAACCACATTACATCACTACATATTTAGATTTTACATAGCTTCCTGCTGACGTACTTAAGTTTGAGAAATGTGACAAAAACAAAAAAATCAAAATTTAAGCAAGTAAGCTCTTGGAAAGTCACTATATAGTTAATCTAATTACTGTTGCAACAAACATCATCTGGAAGGACTTGTTCAGATATAAAACCTTAGCTTATAATCAGTGGAATTTATACTATTAAACCCAAGTTTAACATCTTGTATTTTAGAGGATCACAGTTGGAAAATGGACTCAAGAGTCTGATTGAGAAACGTTATTATACCAAAACATACAATATGAACCTATTGTAGCATTTAATAACCAACAGATTATACATCCTTAATTAAACCATTCCATGTAATTCATGAAGAAAATAAAGCAAGTGAAGGAGATACATATATATTAGATTATGTTGTCCACAGCATAATCTTTATCAGTTTGAGAGAGCCCACAGAGGTAATGAGAAGACAAGGTCATAGGAAAATGAAGAGCTTCAGGCTTTGATGAAGAAATGAGTATAGACATTAAGAGGGGAAAAAGATGAAATAAAGTCACATGCAAGAATATAAGTGACTGAATTTTGGTGTGCAGGGCATATGGTTTTACTTAAAAAGAGCTCAGTTTACTGCAAAGAGAAGAAAATTTCAGCAAGGGAAAAAAAAAAAAATCACTTGTCTACACAGAATAATTTTCTCACTCTGTTCCTGACAGCTTTTCGAAATGAGCTCTGGTGTGATTCGATTTATGTAGGTCTGCAATATCTACTATAGAGCTGGGAACTCTTATATAGAGCTCTCTTTTGCTAATTTTAATGTCTCAGAGATTTCCGCAACAGGATGTGCCTGAGTTGATCAGGTGGTGGTGGAGAAGGTTGTCCTGCACTGCACCAAGACTGGCCACTTTGATCCCTCCCTTCCTTCAGCTAAACTATCCCCAATCATCCACAACCCATGTCTAGAAATATATATTTTTGCACATGTGCCTCTCAAAGTTACAATGGTCATTTTAACTGATAGAAGTATTAATGCACAAATTGCATTTAAACCACTCATTTAGAACCCCATAATTCATCTTCCCGATTCTCCTTCATCCCAGTCTGGAGGAGGGGGAGGGCACAAGGCAAAGTGAAATGTGTGCTAGATGTAAAAAATAAAAAAAACCCAGCAGCTTTGAATTCAACATCAAAAAGCCATATGTGAGGGAAGAGAAAAGCGGGAAGGAATGCAGTGAGTTTTAAACATCTTAATTAGGCTGTGGAATCGGTTTGGAGAAAAAAGAAATGAGATTTAGCTCGTTAGAAATGAAAAGTTTAGCTTAATAGAATAAATAAAATATAGTCATATATGCAAAATAGCTGTGCAATGCGTCAAATTATTCTCCAATTTTAGATGTATATCAATAATAAGTTGTTGGAGAAACCATCGAAAGGGGCCAGAGAAAATATTTAAAACTTGCAGCATGAAGTAGAAAAGCAAAATCCCAAATAGAACAGCGCCTGGTGTTTTCAGCTGCTACAAGCCACTCACTGTTTGTAGAATCTGTTACATTAAGCTGCACCCTGCAAAAGGAACCATGTATTTTCACAAAGCAGAGTTCTACTCTATTGAAAAAGCCCCATGAGAACAATTACCTTGAAGAGACTTGCTGCTGTGTGAGCCGCAGAGAGTAATACCATTTCTAATGTGTTTGCAATCCCTCTGCTGCAGCAGCAGTGGTAAAGCAACCAACAGACTACCCATAGAATTGAAATGCTTGAAAAAAGCCTTTTATGTATCCCTGGATGATGAACCGAAGAGGAATGTAAAGGCAAAATGCCGAATGGATTTAGGGGAGTCTGGTGTGTAGCAGCTTCTTCTGAAGAGGGGACTGGATGGCACTGAAGTACAGTGTGTCCATTTTATATCTCTGCTATAGGTGATAAGAAATGTCCAAAAGAAATCGCTACATTCCAAACATACCAAATAATACTCTAGTGCAGAAACACTCCTACCATTTAATTTTTTGTCACATTGCAGCCTCAAATTTCAGTGCTATTGGTTGATATCTATGTGGTATCAAACTGGTATATCGCTGTGAAGTGGAAATAAAATAATTGCATTAAAAAATGTTTTACAAATACAAGTCAGAAAATTGTGGAATTTTTTTTTTTTTTTACTTCCTTTAGTCAAATATGCCTCCAGAACTAGGGAGTAATTTTTTTTTACAGAAGTCAAGAAATACATAAATGGTATTAAGACATTTTCAGATCATTATTTAATTAATTAACTAATTTATTCATTCACTGAGCTTTGCAGTCTACTGAAATGTTCTGACATGAAATAGGAGGGTTGAAGTCTACCCACCAATAGTACAGACATGACCTGGCTTAGCAAGTAGTAAAAAACTAATAACCACTATGTTCTTAGTGTATAATTTAATCTCAGTATAAATCCAGCTGTTATGTAAAGGCTAGTTTTGGAATATTAGTAAACCTGGAAAAACTAGGCAAGGACAGCATTAACCAGAGATTGGGATTGTCCGATAACAGTCATACACTGTAGAAATATTCCCTTATGAAGGGCAAGAAGAAAGCTACTGTTGAAATAAAGCCACAAGCATCGTAGGGGGTTAAAAGACAAAAGTGTTCTGGTCAGATAACACAAATATCTGATCATTTGTCAGGTTTGAGAATGAGAATTTTAGAAAAGCATTTATCTATTTTATTTTCACTTCACAATTAAGTCCCATTTTGTTCTTGTCCATATTCTAAAATTCCAATATATTACATTGAAGTTTGTCATGTGAAGTAGTGAAATGATATAAGTAATTTCCCACAAGGCACTGCAGGGTAAGTAAAACCAGCAAGTAAAAATTGAACTGCGGTTTAAGAACAATTACTCTGAGTATGCTTTCAGACCGACAACAAATCAAATTCTTTTATAGGAATCCCACCAGCAATAACTCAAGACAGGCTGGAGTAAATGGCCTTCAGAGAGAGGTGAAAGAAGAGGCTACATTCAGGAATTCAAACATGTTCTGCACAGGTTACGAGCTCTATTAACAATAAGAGCATTATGGGTGTCTAACTGTTAATTTTAGAAAGTTACAGATAATAAACACCAGCAACCCCTACGTGACTTTATAACTATGTGAGAAAAGGGGATCTATTCCACATGGAGTCCAGAAAAACTATAAATCAAGTTTACAAGCGGATCCACTAAGCTGCACGTATCTTTGCTGATATATTGCAGGCAGCAGCAGGAAGGCCAAAACCCACTGGCTTTCCTTTGCAACAGCTGATCGTCATAAGACGCGGTGGTAGTCAAGATTCAAGTTTAATGAAAAGAAAAGAAAAACGCTGCCGCAGATTATGCTGCTACTGTACAGAAATAGCTTGTTTTTGTCTTCTAGTTGCATTTATACATAGTAAATGAGCGCAAGCTGCAATCCCTCCCTGTACTTTAATCTCTGAGTGTGTGTTTGAACTTATAAGGTGAAAAGATATTTGCTAAGCTACATTTTCTTGGCCTCCAACTCAAACATAAGCATCAGAGCATCATTAAAACAGAAATAGTCTGCATAACCAAGATGCTCACATCGCTGTAAATAAATGCTGCTGAATAATTTAATTTGCTGCTCTGCTTTCACATTTTCTCTCTTGCTTCCAGGAAGATCTTCAAAGTCCAGTTTCACTCTTAGGAATGCAATAGCAATAAATCTGAGCTCGATGCACAGCTGCGCCCCAACATATCGATGGCAGACCACAGTAACCAACAAAGCTTGAACTTTTACTATCTTGTAATGAGGCAGAGTATGAATTCGTTCATTTGATTAAAAATGTTATGATACAGGTGTCAATGACCTTTTTAAGTCACAGGGTGTTTTTTTTTTTTCAAAGGGATGTGAAGAAAAAAAAAACTGTAAATACATTTAGCTTGAAGAATCAACTTGAATAATCAGTAAAAGGACAAAGTTACTATTTGGTTAGTCTTGACTTTTGACAGTCTACTAAGATTATCAGTAGATGCTGAAGATGTTTGCATAAAGGGTTAAATTGGATGCAAAATGATTTGCTTTAAAGGAGGCATTAGAAAATAGTGATAAAGAACATCTATGCTGGTTTATGCTGGTTACTGAAGCATAAATAATGACCCTCGTACAATTTGGCAGCACTTTTGATATCTAATCTCTAATGTGCAAGCAGAGATCTTGTCATTTTGTTGACTGTGCAAACCAAGAGACAAGATGATCTGCTTGATGTGAATTTCAAGAAGTGATTCACCACTGGAACATATACCTTTGAAGTGACCCGTCAGCCTGCCACTAGTCTAAATAGTGAGAATTTTTCTACAGAAACATGACCTAGGCATTAACACCATGCAAACTTTAATCCTAAATGGAAATTCTGCATTATCACCTTTATTGTAACATTGCATCTATACATAATGAATGAATGAAGCAAAATATCTTGGTTTTCCAGTAAAAGTCAGGCATGAATTTTGTCAGAGGACAATGTCAGCTTGACAAAGTGACATCAAACAAAACTACTCTGCACACAAAAATTATAAAATATACAATTAATTTCTATTCTACTGAATAACAGCTATGTAAATAACACCAAGGTAGCTAGGTTACTGTTGGACTAATTATACAGTTTAAAAAAATACAGAAAAAATGCAGAACAGACAAATTATTGACAAGTATTTATGTATTAGGACAATGGCATTTTTTGATACATTATTTTGTTTTAGGTATATTTATGGAGTGCTTTCATCCTAAACATAAACTTTAATATGAAAAAACAACAATTTAGAGCCTCACCTAAAATCAATTGATGAAAAGTACCATCTATGCAGCTGCACAGCACACTTGTCACTTTTACAACTGCTTCACAGCAAAAGTGTTGAGAAGCACATCTAGAGGTCTCATGTTAGAAACATAAACATACAGGCGCACACATATTCAACAAGTCATATCTATTTTCAGATGCAGTCAGTTTGTGAGATCAAGCGATGATTAAAGCATACCACCGAATGCTAACCGCTGCCCTCTGTGGCCTCAATGAGAAAAGATAGGCTGCCAGACATGAGCAGTGTGTGAACCACCTGATCCCCTGTAAACTGCTTGACCTGACTGAGACCCCAGAAAACAGCTGAAGTCTGAAACTAGTGAAAGACACTGCGAAGTGGATTGAATAGACTTCTGGTCTTACCATTAGCCTAACATACAGCAACTCCCATTTGTTTTCATTGCCAAGTTTTCTTTCCCATGTTAGGCTTAATTGGACATGTCATGGTTGAGTGTGGGCAATATATTAAAAGTTTTGCTGGACAAACATAAAACAAATTCCAAACAAGAAGACAATTTTGGCAGGAGGAACATAGCCTAGCTTAGCAACAAAAACGGGTACTAGCTTGCATGGCTTGTTTTTTTTTTTGTTTTGTTTTTTTTTAAACGTTTTGAAATTGTTTTAAGATATATGTATTTAAAAACCGACTTCAAAACCTAAAGGTCAAAAAAATCAATGACCCTAAGATGAATCAAGTTTTGACTTCAAACTACACATTAAAGGTCATGTTTTAATTAATAGGTTGGGAAACATGATAAATTGTTTGCTGGTCAAAAATGTAAAGAATTATAACTTATTAAAACTAGAAATGTGCCTAGTGCTCTTTAGCCTAGCTTTCATTAAGCTAATTTTAGAGATCTGGGCATATAGACCTGGATTTTTTGTAGGTGTGACATCATCAGTGTGTCTGCTCTGATGTTCTCCTGTTACTTGTTTAGTGATTAAACTACTGGCTGTAAAACCTCCAGCAGTTAGCACCTAAATTAGTTCCAAAAGGCTAAACAAGAGCAGGTAGCCAAGCTAACTTTTGACATGATCAATCTTTTGCTTGAAATTATACCCTGCACAATATATGGAATCCCAATTATCTTCATAATATTATTGAATGGCATATTGTAATTCCAAAGTTTCCTTAATCCACAAACTAGAGAAATTTCCAGACTGGCTGAGATGCTGAAATGCATAGAGTGCACTGAGAAAATTACATCATGACAGAAAAAAAAAGAAACGGTGTCCAAAAAATGTTGGTCAAACTTGTTCTCGCTATATTGTAAATTTCAGCAAATAAATGTTTTCCATAAAAATATGCAGTCCTAATAACGAAGCCAATTATTTGTAAAGTAATTACGTACTTGCAATAATAAGCACTTGCACTGCTATTTTTCTGAGTAGAGAAGTAGCTCAAATACATTTTCTTCAATTTTATTGATATTGAAGTCACAAAATTCCATAAGTTATTCTTCATCACATGCTCAATATATTGTATGTTCTTTGAATAAAGAGGACATAAAAGGGAAGAAAATAAAGTTTAAGACATTTTCTCATGAATTGCTCTGAAGACGTAAAATCAATTTTTTTTCTTTTTGCCAGGCTTTTTTTTCCCCAAGTGTTTTATGATCATGCACAGATTCAAAAATGAGAGAAATACGAGCAAGAGAGGTAAGTTTTCTTGCTCTCTTGGGGAAAAAGCTTTGAAGTTCGGAGATCTATCAGACTCAGCTTCAGTTTGGCACATCTATCACCACCACCTCCATTGTGACTCCCTGCATCACACCTTATTAGTTCTTTTATTCTGAACAAAGTTTTTACCCATTTAAGTTTCATAAAACTGCAAACCCCTGTTTTTTAGCACTGTGTTAAAATTAACATGTTGCAGCAAAATCGTACAACTAACTGAAAGTGAACAAGCATTGAATGCATGTAAAGTATGCTGAGCACTTGGTGTGGCTACAGGTGGCTGGTGGTTCTGAGCCAGACAACTGTCCCCACCCCCATTTTCTGTATGACGGGTGGAAAGACAGGTGACCCAGCAGCCTGTGAAGTCTGCAGTGCAAAAACTTCAGAGAGAAGTGACTAGTTGTATTGGCTGATAAAGGGGAGGGAGATAGAGAGAAATGGAGAGAGAGTGGATGAAGGGAAGAGACAGCTGCAGCTCTGTAGATTAGAACTGAAAACTGTGCTGTCTTTTTCTGTGCTCAGCTTTTGAACTGTGTTTTCGCCTGCTGGAGTTGATGATTGGCTGAGAAAAAGCCTGGTCGATAGTAGACCGCACCAATTTTAAACTCTCTGCATAAGGCTTAAATGGGAAATATTTAACCTCATATCAAGTTTTTAAAAAATAAGAACAAGTCTCCAGCACTGGAACTGTTTACAAATCCCTATTTATTTTAGGAAATAGTAAATTGCATGAGCTCATCAAGAGTTAATAGTAAATTTTATAATTTATACCATTACAAAGTTGATGCAAACATTGTTATTTCCCAAAGTCTGCAGTCTGGGACTCCATCATCTTACCCTGCAGTGTGCAATGCTTCCATTTTTTAAATGAAATTCAACTCATAAAAATGCTGCCATGTTTTACGGCAAGCTTATTCTACTCAGTGCAGTAAGATGTGATGTACACTTATGAGAAATCATGTGGTTATCAAACAATATCTAAGCTAGTGATAAGTTTGGGTACCAGGATGATAAATTCCTCTATAGACAGTTGAATGCTGTGCTGGAGGTGCAATTACACACATTAATAAAACGTCCTGCAGATCTTCTTCCTCACAACACAAAGAATGATATTTGCGGTCTTCTAGTTGTTTTTGAGGGAAAATTACTCACTCCATCATGGATGCAGGTATGGAGCAGCAGTCCTGTATCGCTGTGAGCGGAGAGGTGAGGTGGGCCGTGTAGGACGCCTCCACCACCTGCTTGTTTCTGTTCACCACATCCAGGTAGCGGTTAAACTTTTCCCGAATCTTCTTGGCCAACTGCAGAGAGGAAACACAAAATGTTAATAAAACTATTTGAAGAGATAGTTATACTTTTAAGGAAATGAACATTTATGTAGCATTTGCAAATAAGACCGACCAATCAGAAATATTTACAGTTTAGGAAATATCTGTTGTTCCGGATCATTGGCTTTATAGTGACCTCTGCTCTAATAAAATAGTTAAAAGGGGCAATAATTGTAATTTTTGCCCCTTTGTATTGGTATTTGTAAATATAAAGATTGCAACTTATACAGACTAATCATAAATGTTCTCAACTTAGGACATATCGTTCTTTAGAGCTCTTATTCTTTATGTTGACCTCTGCCCCTTTCTATGCCCTGAAGATCTAAAACCATTAAAAAGAAATTTAAATGGCACCGTTACGTTTTCTGGTATGTAACCAATAGGATGTGGAATAGTATGGATTTTTCAAACCTGGACTGAATTATTCTTCCATAATTAAAGATTCATTAAAACACAGGTTTTATTATGTGTCTAGTTTTGCTTTTTGTTAAAAAAAAGTTGAAATTTCTGACGTCAATCTTATTCTGTGTTCTCCTCAGCTGGATCCATCTACGGAATTCCCATCTGTATGGATCCTGGAATCACCCACTTCAGCACACAATCAAAAATCTATGGGCTGCTTAAACATCCACATGCACAAACATTCACATGTATTATTTATTATCAAGGAAGCTGAGTAACATCAAAGATGCTTCAGGCCTCAGGCTACACAGCGGGTGAAATTCGTCATGGTTAGCAGCAGAAATATGTGATGGATGGCTAAAGCTCAAGAATACAAACTTGCCGTCATGCTGCTCAGTAATTTAATAAGAAAATCAACCCTGACCAACAAAAGTGAGCCAATCAAAAAGCTGTGCTATTGCAAATACTTGCAATGATGAAAACTCGCACGACACAACCCTAATTTAAATGTACAATCCACAACTATCTTTCATGTGTTGTGCACTTAAGTATGCAAAAGACTATCAAGTAGTCATCTTTTTAATACTGCATGTTTTCTCAGAGGCAAATATATTTCAAAAAGAGGGGGGAAAAAAAAAAAAAATCAGCTTTTCACTGATGTTTTTCCTCCCTGAACCACCTTAAATTATGCAGTGTTTTCTTTAAAAGGACACGTTTTGGATTGCACATCCCCGTACTCTTTCTGAATGGGGATCCAGATATTTCAGGAATCCAAGAAATATATCTGCAACAGCCTCCTGGGAGGCAATAACAACAAATAGCTTATTATTAATTCCAAAATACATGGAGAAAATATTTAGAGGTATTAAAAATAAAATCCAAAGGCACAGCATTTTTTTATGAGCAATTTGATCAGACCGTTTGTTTTTCTGTCAACTTTTTCTGACGAAATTTCAGAAAATTTTAAGACAACTCTAACTCTATAACTCTAAAGTATTTTGAACCTTAGCTCTTCTCAGATTCTGCACTGACAGAAGAATATAAACAAAAGGCTTTTCTATGGTAGAATCACTTTCTACATCTATCCGAAGTGAACGAGCAGAAACAAATGGAGGAAACTGTACATCTAAAAAAAAAAATAAAATAAAAAATATCACCTATGTTGACCAAGAAGTAAAACTTGTCAATGTCTCATAATAACTTCAGATTTTGAGTTTTTCTACTACGGCTTCAACAAAGTAACAACCGTAAGTTATGGTAGAGATTGTTTGTACCACTTATGATGGCAACAGCTCTTGCTTTAATATTTTTAAGTTACCTGCTTATAAGAATTTTTTTTATTTAGATATTTTTCTGGTATCTCATAGGTATTATGTTTTGAATCATTATCCAGCTAAAAGACTCAATAATTACTCATTTATAATATTCCAGTAGAGGCCACCAGGTAAAATATTTCTGATGCAGTCCCAATACATCACAGGTCCTCCACCATAACTAAACACTAGACGCTGGTTCTGCTGTCGCTGAACCCGACCGGAGGCTTGTTTGACGAGATCCATCGCTCTGCCATAGATACAGCTGTGAATCTTGCAAAACCGCTTGGAGGAGAAGAAGTTACTTGTAAGCTACTGTATTATTTTAAGTGTACCAAGATATTTAAACTAGAAAGTAGACAGAAATACTTTGTGATATTTTATGTTTTTGAAATGAAGCTGGACAAATACCAGTGCTTCAGCTCAAATACTTACATTTCCACTTTTGCCTATTTATAACAGACAGCTTAATGCAACACTGAAATATGTGATTCTGACAGTTAAAATTTGAGGAGAACCAGTCAGTCCAAGGTGTTCTTTATACCACATCAACAAGGAAGATTTTGTGTCTTATCTGCAGACTGCTGACTGGCAATCAAAGAAAGCAGATAGCATGTAAGTCACTCATCACATCGACTGAAGGTGTAACAAAAATATCACTGCAAAACCTGCATCTGACTGATTATTACCTGGTTTAAGAGACAAAATCACTTTGCTTTTACTCAGACAGATGAAAGGTGACCTATTATGCTTCCTAGAACAGGTTAGGACACACAAAACACAGTGATTACATTTTTTGCTGTTTGCTGCAGCGAGATGTACTTGGCTATGGATGGCAAGCTAAAGAATAGCCTTTATGGCTTCCAGCATTGTGCGCATGCGCAGAATTCCCGCATGTAAACAACTTAAACATGTCTATACAAATAAAACACATTAAAGATAATTTATTTAAAAAATATATATACTTATTCGTAATATGTTTACACCAAAGCAAGGATTAAGGCAGTAAATCCCGTATAATAGTGAACATGTGAACGTATTAATAAATCGGCAGGTGTAGCTCGTACCTGAGAAGCAGCGAGTGTCGCTACAACTTCATTCATATGGATCTTCAGGACAAACTCTCATTATATTACCGATCAATGCATCACGTCGCTTGTGGTCATGAGTAAAAACCTTGAAAAACCGCACAACTGACAAAATAGCTTCTCGCGTTTGCTCGCCAGAAAAAAAAAGCAAAGTGTCGCTCACCGGAAATACGTCACCGTGATTTTGTCGAGAAATAATTTTTTAGTTATAATATTTTAATTAAATTATGGAAATAATTAAATATTGACTATAAAAAACATCCTCATCTAAAAAGTAGTATTTTAATTAAAATAAATAAACATGTTACACTTTGTTGATGAATATTTTAAGAAAATTCCGGAAGTATTCTTCAGCGCATGCGCATCGGAGCTAATGACGTGGTTTCCGGCTTCCGGACACGTGGCACGCTGGAAGAACGACTGTAGCATCTGGCCTCAGCAACGGACGCTGATTACTGTTTTCAGGAGAAGAGACGCGGCTAAAACATTAAACACACGTTAAAGAAGGATGAGAAGAGAACGAGCCATCCATCTGAGATCTAAATCCGAGAGACGGAGCTTCACAGAGCTTGACCGAACGCCGCCGATGCTGATTGAACTAAGCTAGCTATGCTAAGGTAACTAGCTGCCATTTGTTTATGGCAACAGAGAGGAGGAGGGGATTTTGGATCATGCTCGTCTAAAGGGGTAAACAAGCCCCTGATCCAGTTCTCCAGCCATCCCAGGATGCGACCATCATGCGATTTATCACGACTAATCGTTCCAGGCGAGCCGATCAAGATCAAGCTTCTAGCTTCGCCGCTGCTAGCAATTGCCAACAGCAGTTGTTAGCGGCTACGCAAGTGTTTGCTAACTGTTCCGGACAACCTGAGCTCACCTCGTTGTCCACTGGAAGGCTGTTAATAATAGATGTGGTAGCTGAGCAGTTATAATAGTATAAGATGAACATTTTATACATTTTGTGTAGTGTATAAAATGTGCAGGCCGCACATGCTACAGCCAATCGAACCACGGCTTTGATGATATGACTCCGGATGACATTAAGGCCCGATTGATGCACACGCACATCCGCTGACCTGAAAACAGGTTTTGTTATTTGGTTTCAATGAAGAGTATTTAATGATGCTGTATAATAATTGTAAAAAATAAAGGTAACTACTTCACGGACGAGGGTTCACTGTAAAGCCAACTTTTAGATAATAACTAAAGTCTGGAAAGAAATATTTTCCAATACTTTTCCAGATCTGGAAAATGCATCAATGAAATTTTCCAGAAAACTTCAAGACTCCACATGAACTCTAAAAATCTACTTAATTTATATATCATTGAATATATTTCAAAATAAAATTATTTTAATTTGAAAAGTTGAAGAATTGCACCTATCAACCTTAAACTGCCAGTAAGAATTAGCCCAAAACCTCGCAAACAGATAAATAACCATATTTAGTTGGGAAGTAATATTTGATTACTCAGTGAGGAAAATGAAATTCTGAATTTTGATTATTTTTTTCTTTTTTTTTACAAACTGCTTTCTCCTTTTTTCCTTTGGGTCTGCAAATCACATCTTTCCAAAATCAGCCAACTGAATCATTCCTCTGGGGATATTTTTCTGTCAAGTTAAGAATCTGCAGCGGCGTGTTTCTGCTTAACTCTTTATCCACACTCCATAACCTTAAAGGAAAAACGGGGAACTGGTGGAAGAACTGTTTTCCACTTTCTCTCCTTCTTGTACTGCATCACTTCCCTGTCCACACCAGTCAGAACCACTTTATAAAGTGTCAGCTGGAACATATGCTCCATTTTTTTCCCTGTGTGCCGTGTTCTGACAGCCCTGATAAGCTGTCAGAACTCGAAACTTTGCCAAACATTTCCATCATCATCAGCTCTCGTGTTGAATAAAATGTCTCATGCTTGTTTTTTTGAAGACCTCCACCCGCTGAGAGCTGGCAGAAACCACAGAGGAGTCCAGTTCTGGCACTCCTGCTGGAATCTGGGTGGAGGGTGCTGTGACAAAGAAATGAATACGTCTTTTCCCTCTAATTTTCTTATCAGCTGAGATCACTGCTGGATGTCCTGACCTGTGGATCCTGGAGGATTTTCTGGCCGTCGTTCTCGTAGCTGTCTATGTAAAGCCGGACGGTTGCTCCCGCGCTGCCTGTACCGCTGAGACGGAAAATGATCCTGGAACCGTCAGCGAAGATGATCCGGAGGCCCTGAGGGAGCAAAGGAGAGGTAACGAGAGACGGGCCAAAACTGATAAAAGAAAATAGATGATGAACGAAAACCATGTCCAGGTGTGGAAATCAGGACGCACATTACGAAACTGAACTGATGACTTATTGAGCATCAGGCCAATTTCTGAATAATAAAAGTCATAATATATCCAACAATATAGGTTCAGTATAAAATATTAAATGACCTCAGAGACACAAATAGGAGAACCTTTTTCACATTTCATCATGGTGCCTTACAACCTTTAATGTTTTTATTGAGATTGGTGACCCAAAAAACACACTTATGCTCTGGTCTGATGAGGCCAACATAAAACTTTTCGGTCAGCAAGAAAATGCTGCAGTCACCCTGAAAACAATACATACATTATAAGCAGCAAAACATGGTCTTGGCAGCATTATGCCATGGGAAGGCTGTAAACAAAGTAAGCAGGACTAACTACAAATTACCATCACACTTAATTTTCTTTATTTGAAAACCATGTGCTTAAAAAAATTTAAAAAACAGATACAATTTTCTAATAAAGTATAAAGTCATTTGTGGTTCTGACATGGCAACATTAGGAAGGTTCTGAAGGGGTGTCAATACTTTGACTAGGCCCTGTAATAACAGCAGGAAAATGAGGAGAACATCCAGTTCCGTAGGATTTCTACCTGGTTTTTGGACACGCTTCCATCCACGGGGTCTGTGTAGGCAAAGTTGTCAGCAACGGCCACTGCGTACGTCTTGTCGCCCGATGAGAACTGCTTCCCAACAAATGACGGGTCGGACATCTGTGTCTCCAGATCCTTCATCATCTTATTTGCAGCATCTGAGTCAACCTCCTCATAGTCGTATCTAGATGAAGCAAATTTGATACAAACACAGAGTGGAATAAAGGCGGAATATGGTTGCTGTTGTGTTATGATACTTCTCCTATAAGTGAGAGACGGGAATGGAAAGTTTTCACATAAAGGTTTTGTACACTTTCCCAATAGTAAAATTCAAGCACTTTTCAAGCATTTTAATTTAAGTCTGGAAACTTTTCCAGCACCACATGGAGTTAAAAATGATGTAAATTAACTAAAAAGATAGTTTCAATTAATGATTACGTCTTGTGAAAGTATTCTACGTATATAGCAGGGATAAGTTGCTATATATCTGACTGGTTGGGGAACAAAACAATAATTTAACAAAAAAATTACAGATAGGTCAAAGACCAGCCTGCTCAAATGAAATACTTAAACACAATATACAAAGAAAGTTACGAAAGAAATTTCTAAAAAAATTTCTCACCAAGTCTCTGGCACTTAGCAAATAGAAATTATTTTGGAAATTCTAATTGACCTAAAACATGAAAAGTTTAGTCTGATTTAACTTTAGACAGTGTGAAAAAAATGTGTACTTTTATAAGATGTGTGTAAATATCTGGCTTCAACTGTAAATAATGTTTTCCAAATGTAGGTTTTTAATCAAATGTTAGATTGCCCTTTTTTAACCAAACTGTGCAGTTTGAGCATCAAGCACTTTCACAAACTTTATACAGAAATCAAGCACTTTCAAACCTTGAAAACACCTCATTTTCAAGGATTTCAATCACCTGTATGAATCCTGCAGATAACTACATACAAAGGGGGGAAATAAAATGAAAAAAAAAAGTCAAGAAGAGAATTTAATGTTGTGTGCTGCAGTTCCCTCTTCTTCCACCACATGGTGCTACAAAACAAACTAGAAAACTAACTTTCATTAATGACTTTCTAAGAAAGAAAGAATTGAAGCTTGTAATACGTCCGACCTTGTGAAAAAGTTCCTGCCAAACTTTTGCCAGTGATCCTTCATGATCTCTTCCACACTCTCCTTCCTGCTGGCCAAGATGGACAACCATGCTAGCACGGCCCAGAGGCCATCCTTCTCCCGGATGTGATCCGACCCTGTGGGGGTAAAACACAGAGGATGGGGATGGGTGTGAAAATTGGTAAAAGTGTTTTCTCCTAAGAGAGGCAGACTTTTTCTCACCAGTGCCAAAGCTCTCCTCTCCACACAGTGAGAGTTTACCAGCATCCATCAAGTTCCCAAAGAACTTCCAGCCCGTCGGAGTCTCATACAGCTGCATCTTCAGAGCTTTGGCCACACTGGAACAAACAGGAGCACATAATAAACCCCATAATGGATCTATGACATAAAATTAAGATTAACATTTATAGAATGTGTTTGTCTTTTACTTGTCCAAAGCTCCACTGGTGGGCATGCTGCGGGCCAGGCCTTTGACGCCGGTCTTTTTGAAGTACGGGATGCAGGTGATGTTGGCACCAATCACAGCCACGGAATCGGAAGGATTCACAAAGAAGCCATGTTTGCCCAGCACCATGTTTCGATCCTAAACAGGGATCCGGAGATCAGGAGTGAATGTTCATCATGTCACTCACTGGGATGTCAGCCGGTTCTCTTCTGGTCAGTATTGCATTATCTCAATGGATGAGATAATGCATTTTCCTCCATTTTCTATTACACTTTTCTCTTCAATAAAAATATTAAAACCAAACTCAAAACATTACTTCATAAAATCCAGCTTATCAGAGTCTTGAACATGATTGGACTTTATTAAAATATAAGTTTGAAAAAAAAAAACATTCATATAACTCTGTCAGGACATTATTTTATTGACAACTCTTCCTTTTTCTTTCAATTTGATCCTTTTTCTGTTGTTAAATATTTGTGAAATTAATTTAAACATGAAGAAAATCTAAAACTAGAAATATAAATATCAAATACAGGTATCAGTAGTTTTTTAAAATAGTTAAGAATTGTTTGAATATACATATTTTTAAACTGAATTGAAATCTCATAAGAAACCTAATGATGAACATAGTAAATATGCTACAGCTTTTTATTTTTACTGTCATAAAATGTAGTATTGAATTCTATTTATTTAATGAAACATGAGATAAGTGTCAAGAATAAAGGCTGAGAGGAAAACAAGATGGAAGCAATGATTTGGATAAATCAAAACAGTCTACACAAAAAACTATAATCCAATAAAAACAGTGTTTAATAAAGTTATTTTATTACCGTTGACATCATCAACTAATAACGCAACACCCAAACACTCTGCTAGATTTAAAGCTGTAAAAGTAATTCCCTCCAAAATATGTGGCAACTTACACCGTCTCCATCAAAGGCGGCTCCAAAATCATACTCTCCACTTTTCATGGTGTTGACCAGGTCAGCGGCGTAGGTCAAGTTGGGGTCAGGGTGATGACCACCGAAGTCCTCCTGGGGAACGCAGTTGACCGCAGAGTTGGCAGAAGAACCCAGCTCTTCACAGACTATCTTCTTAATATAAGGACCCACCACTAGGGGGAGAAAACATCGATAAATAACAGGTGATATGTTCATACAAGGCAAAACTGTGTAACACCCTTATATGAGTTTCATGGTGGCTTCATACCTCCGTGCATCGCATCCAGTCGCACATTAATGTGGTTAGAGCCAGAAAGAAGATCCTTCAACGCAGCAAAGTCAAAGATGCCCCTTAACATCTCAGCGTAGGCTTCAACTGAGTCAACAATCTCCACTAAGGACAAAATATGAGCATTTTAGACCAGAAATTTTGAAGACGTGGACATTAGTAATTTGAGTCAATACATTTCAAATTAAATAAATATTACATCAAACGTCTAAATCAGAGGTGAGAAACTTGCGAGCATGTTTTTAACAGTTTTTCCATTTACTCCTTCCATATATACATTGAATTTTCACAAAGAAAGTCACCAAAAGTAAAAGTACTTCTTTTAGTTTTGTTTTTTTATCTGTTTTTTCATGTGATTAGGCTGAACTCCATGTGTTTTTTTTTTTTACATCATTTTCCATGCCACAGAAAAAAATCCATCGTCTTTTTGCTAAATTTTGTGTTTATCTTTATTTGAAATCCTAAAAACAGAAATAAAATTGTGGTTCTTTAAAAATGACAGGACATTTCTTATAGTAGATACTTATCAAAAGTGATGGTGTATTTTTTCCAGAGTCGTGGGCAATTTGGGGCTCTAAACAAGTTTTATTTGGTTAGCCTGAAAGTAAAAATGGCTGTAAAGATTGAAGGCCCGTGGTCTAAATGTTGTGCTAGAAATAAAGATTTGATGAGGAAAATGTGAATTTCATGAAAATTTCCTGCCACTAATTTCAAACTAAAGATAGAGTTTACCTATAAAGGGCTTAAAAGTGTCTACTTCAAAGGTCTGCTTCCCAATTGTTGCCAGATCCACTTTCAGTTCAGGACAGATCTGATACTCCTGAAGGCCTTTGCTGATCTCAAAGATTTTATTTGTGATGCCTTCAGGAGCAGGACCTGGAGAAAAACAGGTTGAAAAAAACCATCATTTACAGAAATACTGGGTTTATTACGTATAAATTACAGAAAAATATAACCACTTCTCCACAGTGATTGTTTTTAATCTCTGTTCACCTCCACTGGAAATGTTGTACTTGATGCCAAAGTCTCCACTGGGGCCTCCTGGGTTGTGGCTGGCTGTGAGGATGATGCCGCCCACGGCCTTTGTCTTGCGGATCACACAGGAGACTGCTGGGGTGGACATTATGCCATTCTGACCAATTACAAGGTGATTAATCTGCAAAATAATGCACATCCACAGATTAACCCCAGTCTGGATGAGTTCTCAGATCCAAGCACTAAGTAAATACAATGGAAGGTTAGTGTAAATATATGTTGCTGCAAACTACAGTCATCTTTTAGCATATTGTTAATGTCCTGTTTTGATGTAATTTTGAACATCCATTAGGTCATATTCAGTTTAGTAATCATCACAAACAGCACAACCTATTCTACTTTCAGTAACTTGTGTTCATGCTGATACCTGTTGGTACTTTACTGTAGCTGCAGGGAAGGTTAGCCAAAGATGGAGCCCCTTTACTTCTTTTAGTTTTGAAATAATACCACTATCTCCATCTTGGTATGTTTTGTGTAAACATCTGAACCTCTCTCTGCTACTTAGTCCACATCACTATTACCCAACAAGTCATTTCCTAACATCAACCACAAATTGCTAAAAATGCCAAATATGACATAAATATGGGTGGATTTTGCACATATCCCTTTGCTATCAGGCAAAGAGAAGGTCACCTATACTGGAGACTGTAACCAACACTGTGGGCCCTGAAAGGTAGTTTTGTGCTTTCCTTTGAAACTGTCCGCTCGTCAACACAATACCCTGGTGATTAAATGCCTTAAAGTCCAAATTTAAACCACAAACAGTGATGCATATTTGCAGCTTAGGACGCAGCTGCTTCCAACGCTGCAGGCCTATGCAGAGCAACGTGACTAGTGGACGCATGTCACGCCCCCCACCCACGGAAGTATCCCTCTGCCTATTCTGTGAAGCAACACGTAAACATATATTTCTTTTCCCAATTGCTTTGCATATCATTTTTAAAACTGCGCAAGCGGGAACTCCGTAGTAAGTCAGTAAAAATGTTTCAACCTTTAAAGCCGCAAAATTCTGCAGTGTTGGTGCGCAAATGTCAAAGGTAACAGTCATGTGGCAAGCTATTTTACTATTTAGTACTAAGCAAGACTTAAAATAATTAAATTCCCCCCAATTAAAATGAGTTCTGTGGACTCTGAATCATGTGTCTTTCAAAAGAAAAAAAATCGTATTAGGATATTGTAACAATACAAAAACATTTGTTTCAACAAGGACGTTTCATGCTAAACATCTGAAATTGGTGAAAATTCAAGACGTTTTAAAATACTTGAAATATGTAAAATACTTGTGTTTTTTTTAATGATCCTACTCAGATGCACATTCCTTTAGACAGGAGAAAGCTGCTTTCAGTGTTATTCTTAATTCAGTTTTTATGTATATTTTACTATTTTTGTATGAGGCTACATGTTTCAATTGCCTGTCACTTTGCTGCTGTTGCAATTATATGCAACTACTGCTGTGAGAGGTAGAAGAAGGATCAAATTCATGTAAACATCATGATAGGTTTTCTTAAGTTTGTATTTTGTGATAATTGTATTTAGTTTGTTTCCTATCTATTTCTTTGAAATACTGTAAACAGTCTACAAAAAAAAGTAAAAAGGATTGCGGTTTGATTATATCTTACGAGTGCTTGCTATACATTTCCCTTCTGCACTTCTTCTGAAGGACCTCTGCTGTCATATAGGTTGGTAAAGTACACAGAGTAGTATGCCCTCCATACTACCCTTGTATGGAGGGCATACAAGAGTAGTTCACTCTTTAGGGCTCTGAAACAATCATGTAGTTTTCCATAAACGCAGACTGAACTGAAATTCGCGTAATAATTAGAGACTGACAAGTGAAGGCAGAAATGCTGTTGCTGCTCCAACCAAGCGAATGGAGAGAGCTTGCAATGGCTTGCAGAGTTATTTTGCAACCTTTGGGGACAATCGACAGCTTGATAACACCAGTTGCATCACGTTTTATCAGCTTATTATTAACTGAACTGAAGCATACTTTTCACTCTTGCAAAACGCTTATTAGGGTATAGGCTATGTTTCAACATAAAATACAATAAGCATTACAATTAATCAAAATGAAGTAACAGTGTTACATCTACTGAAAATACAGTGGAGTGTAAGAACAAAATAGCCAACAACCTTGGCAGCTAGCTAAATGTACACTTGCTAGCAGACGTGCTACATTAGCTCTCCACTCAGGGCAAACGGCAGCAGTTTTCATCATTTATTTTCTCCAACTGACCCCGTTGGCTGCTGCAATCTGAACGATGAGCTGAATCGCGTCCTTCATGAAAAACCTCCCATCTCCTCCCACCACCAGAGAGGCCGTCTGTCGCTCGGCTGGGTCGATGACGGAGATAATGCTCTGGATGAAGTTTTCCGCATAGTGCTGGTTCTGCTGGAACACCGTCACCCGTTTCCTCAGCCCGCTCGTCCCGGGCTTCTGGTCCGTGTAGGGTTTGGTCTTAACGGTCGTTATTTTCACCATTTTTGACACCCAGAGAGCAGCCCGTGTGATCCGCAGTGTGGCCCGGGCGACTGCAGGAGCAAAGCGGCTACACGTACGCAGCTACCCCGCCCCCTTCACACACAAACCCGCCCTGTCTGTTTAAAGGGCAAGTGGGGACCAAGGAGGATTTCCTCACACCCAGCAGCGAGATAACTCTTAAATATTTTAAGACATTGGTTAAAGTAAGATTAATTTAAAACACGTGTTAAATGAAAGTCAAATGCAACATGAGATATTTAGTTTTTTTATGGCTCAACCATCAATTTAGTAGTAAAACAAACGTAAATTGTATGTTCTGTATTACACAGTCATAATGAGACTGTCAGATATACTCTGACGTTCACTCTTTCTAAAAGGGCTCATTGACATTAGTATTTATGCTATTAATTTTCCTGTTCTGTCTCCGTGTTTTCTTTCTATTGAAAGTACCCCTGGTCCAATGATTGTGGCATTTCTTCAACAATGCTGTTGAAATAGGAATGCACTCCAGTAGCTATGTGGTTTTTTTGCACTGCACTTAGTACTTTTGGTCTACTTTTTTGTGCAAATATTTTTGAAATAAGTAAATATTTTAGCTTTTTCTGATGTTGCAAGTGAAAAAAAATCTGCCAATGGACCTAGCACCTTTTATCAATAAGAATTATTTGCTTAAAATAAGCTCCTATATATTGCTGAAAAGTTACTTGTAAATTAATTATGTGTATTATGATATTTGCACTAAGCTAGAAAAAATACTTGGTAAGATTTAGTGTTTTTGCAGTGTACTTGTTCTTTCCCATTGAAAGTACTACTGGTTCAGTGAGTCTGGTTAGCTGTGTCTCCTTTCAGGACAAAGTCATGAATTGACAAAGTAAGTCAATAAGTACAATTTTATAATTACTATACGTTCCCGCCTTTTGAACCATCACTGCTTTGTATTGGAATAGATTGGATTTTATATGATTTGGACCCGTTTTGACTTGGAAAATACTTGAGAGTACATCTGCTGTGTATTGGTGCTACAACTAAATAAAACATGGTTAAATTAAATACATAGTATTTTAAATCAAAACTTGGTAGAAAACAGAATTTGATAACTTTTACTGCATTATTTGTCTATGTATTTATTACTAGATTCAAGTACTGCTTAACACTGTTAGTTGAGAAATATGTAAAATAAAGTGATTTAACAAATTTAGATTGAACACCACCTATATTCAGACCTTTGTCCCCATGGTGTTCAGTTATGTACTCTGGAAGGCCAGTGACCCTCAACGCATATCAGTGAAAATATAGAAACAGAAAGTTAAAAAATGTTGTTTAAATGTGCAAAAACAATTGTTTTGAAACATAAACCATTAATAAAGCTGTCCCTACACACTGTCGGTTTCAGTTTTAAAGTGTAAATTTTAAAGTGTGAATTTTGAAACAAAATTGTTGGGAAATAGTTCAAAACTTGCCACAACAGTTTGCCTGTTGCGTCACACTGTTTGGTCAACAGAACCCCTTTTTTTCTTTAAAACTTTAAAATTAAAGTGGCTTGCACTTTGGTATTCATAAACCTTAAACTACTTTTTCCAAATTTTTTGTTACCTCAAGCTTTGGTAGATTTTATTGGGATTTTATGAGATAGATTTTCACAAAGTAGTGCATTTTTATGAACTTGAAGGGAAAAGGTTTTCTTTTTTCTTTACAAATAAAAATGTGTGAAAGTGTCACGTGCATTTTTATCCAACACAACTGTGCCAATACTTTGTAAAACCCTTTTTTCTGAAAGTTTTTTTGGCTTTAACTAGCCTTACATTCCTACAAATTGATACATTTCCTAATTTTCTTTCTAAAATAGTTGAAGTTTTTGCTAGATTCTTAATTATATTTGGGTCTGGACTTTGACTGGGCCACTCTATCACATGAATATGATTTGATTTCAGTGGGAATGGTATTTTCAGAGTGATGTACATTGACAATTTCCTGCCACACATAGTATTATGCTAAGATGTAAGTAAGAAAATTAATGGCTGCTCTCTGACTTCTTCTTTCCTTGCCCAGGTGGACAAGGAAAGAAGAGGATGTTTTTTGTCTTTACAGCTGTTGTATTTTTCAATGTTTTGCTCTGAAAAACCACAGACTGCTTTACTGAGAGACAATCACTGTGGCTAAACAACTGAAACTACAGTGCAGTGCACAGTGTGATATTACTGTGTCGGGAAAAGAAGAGCAGACAGGCTCAGGTTATTAAACACATCTCATATGCCATGTGACATTTAAGTCAGCTGGCTCTACTGTTTCAGCAGTGAAAGTCAAAGGGCAGATAATGGCCCAAGAGACAAAAATAGGAGGTCAGGATCCGCACTGGAAAGGTCGAGGCCAAGTAAAGTTTAGATCTGAGTGCAGTCCAGAGGAATGCATTTCACTGCAAACGACACATCCTGACACACCCACACTAGGAAAATTACCGATAGTTTCAAGCACATTTCACTGTATTTCGCTATGCAAAATAAAAATGGTCAATTTACTGACCAAGTGTTGAATGAGAGGCATCTGCCGTCAGTTAAATACATGTTAGCACCAATGTTGGGTGCTCTTTCATTCTCATCTGAATTGGGTAATTTGATATGCAGTTTATAGAACGGTCTCAGTGTTTTTGTAACTTCAATGTTAAAATCAGAATTCAATTTAAAAAAACTCAACCAACATGGAGTAAACAAATTTAATAAACAAGAGGAAAACTGTCCTTTATTAACTATTACCTTGTGGCTGTAATAGGTTGCATGATTCTCAGCTAACGAATGTGACCAGTGAGGAAGACGTTCTCAGTTTTCTCAAATAATGCATAACAAGTTGCTAAAAGCTGAAATGAGAAAATATGTCATTTAACTTTGCTAAATTTCAAATGAAATACAACAATCTTCAGAACTGAAATAGATTACCAGAAGTAGAACCTTCTAACACAGATGTCAGAGAGTCTTTCTGTAGTATAACCTTCTTATGATTGTAGTATGTTCAGCAGTTTCAGCTTTATGTGCTGAGTAAACTGGTCTCCACGCAGTTATAGACCCATTCCTGCTTTTCATTAACGGGTAGCACATGTTGGCACACCTACAGGCAAAAGAAATACATGTTTGTATTAGAATCTAGGATTAAATATAATCATTCAATGTGTTGTGGTACAATATTAAGCTGTCATAACACCAGAGCTAGTTTTCTTTTTTCTCTGTTTTCTGTGGGTATAATCAGGGGTTCACACACATTTTCACACCTAAAATTTCTTACTTTTCCCCAATTTAAATTTCCTGAATTCTCGATCTCCTTTAGCCCATTTTAAAAATACAAAAGTTCCAAATGAATATTTCTACAGTTGAATATCCTGAAAAATACTCAAGCTTGCTACTGTCATACTGCTAACACAAAATGTTCACAACAACAGACACACAAGGTTGAAGAGAACACCAGCTTTACTAGTAAAACAGTGATTATTACCATTTTGGTCCTGGCTGGAACTTCAACAGCAAACATAGCCATCCCTCTGCTGCTGCAGCAGTTCCTGCTCTGCTCGTTGTTCACATGAACCGTCACCTTCTGATTGGCCTGCAGAACAGAAAGCAGAGCTTGACTTTCTTCAGTTTAAATCTACGAAACTACACAGAATGTAGTTTAAACAGGTAAATAGGATTAAAAGAATAAAAAGGTTTACACAAATTTATCTTTGCATACCATTAAGTCATGGTAAGAATCTGAACAATGTTTTCTCCTCAGTTGTTCCCTGAGCCCTTCAGCCATTACTTCAGTGTAGCTTTTGTTGCCAAGAGAATGGACACCCACCTGCATGTCAATGATCCTGAATTGAATAAGAACTACTGATTGTGTTGGCTAAGGTCCTGGGAAATGTAGTTCATATTCCTCTCAACCCATCCACTTTGCAACTGGTACTGAAACAGACCCTCAGCACAATACTACCACTGACATGTTTGACAGCTGCTACAATGTTCTGACATTAAAACCTCAAGTTAGTTTTTCAAACTTCTTATTGTGGACAAACGGCTCAGACTTTTCAAAATGAATGTTCTTCCATCTGAGGGTGAAAGCTTGGAAACTGGCACAAATGGATGTTCCAACTGAGTGTGACTCCCTAGTTTACTCTCTGAAAGTATACTTTTTTTAGATAAGCTCTGTCATCTCTGCCAAGAGTGTGGTCAAACACACAGTGAGAATCATGCCAGCACCTTGTTGATGTTGACAAAAACTGTGATTTGTCTGCAACTTGCTAAAAAAACATTCCAACAAATATTGCTGGGGTGTATGCACGTCTAGAAGCTTGAAAAAAATAGAAATAAAAAAACCCACAAGATTAATGATTCAAATGAACCATTAAAAGCCCCCAGATAATCGAAAATTCCTTCCTCTAATGAGTGTTTGAAAGCTTAATTGTTACCCTCATAGCTAGATAAGAGTAAACAAGTTTTTGGTCCACCTTGTTGACTATGAGGGTGGAAATCCGGTGGTCTCCTCTGTAAGTGTAGATGAAGACGTTGTCATGCCCTCGAAGTGCTTTGGCCCCAAACCTCGAGGTGATGGACTTCTGGAGGGCTTGGTTCAAAAGCTTGGTGCCTGAGTCCAAACAAAGTGGCTGCATGGATGGCTGAGTGCCTTCACAGTGCACATCTATTTGGAATGGACATGCCTTACAGAGCAGGAGGAAAGGTTTGTTTAACTGACTGACATTCATCCTACACCACAAATCCAAATGAGTGAACTTCTATCAATTAGAATCATATGTGCTCACCTACCTCTACTAACTCCAGCATATGATTGTAACCCATAGATTCCAGGGTTACCCATAGGTCTGTGGGGTCTCCATCTTTCTCTGTGGCTTCCATCAGGTTCAGCTCCATAAAACCCTGCCTGGTCAGCTGGTTTTTCCTCATATCAAAGTTTTCTGGCCCCACAAAACCAAAAAGAACAATAAAAACCTGGGCGCACTGTTCACATTAAATTGCTTTGATTAGTGACTACCTTTACACACTGCCCAGGCATCCTGGTCACACTTCTCCCCACTGGTCCTCAGCTCAAACAGGTTGTACTCATCCAGGCTTAGCAAACCATTCCCATTCAGGTCAATCATCTCAAAGATTTCAGACAGCACCTCCCTGTGGTAAAAACAAAATATTACAGATAAGTGACCCACATCTTCTTTTCCTTTATAAAACACACATCCATAAGAGCATTTCACATTCAAACTCTGTTGCAGCAACAGATATCAACATCAGAGGTTTACCTCAGCTCGCTGGTGAGGTCTAGTTCTCCCGTGTCTGTCTTGTAGACAAGTTTGACAGATTTATCCGAAAAGTTAGTTTTGTTTTGTTTCTTTAACCTGCAGCCACTGGTGAAGGGAAGCAGGCGGTAAGTGCCAACATTTAGTTCTCCTTTCCAAACATACTTCTACAAGAACAAAAAAACATCAACAAATAATGAAAACATACAGGAATTATATCAGCATGTAGGATCAGTGATGTTTTATTTGATTCTATGTATGATAGATTTAGAACACGAATGAAGCTGGTAATGAAAGGGCCTGTTTACATTAAACATACTTCTTTGTCTTTTGATTCGGTGAAACACACTAAAGCCGAGTCCTCTTTGGTTTCACCTGCTGTCATGACAAAAACAGCCGTGTCTACATTCATCCATGCTGGAGGCTTATCTGAAAAGATGAAAACAGAAAAAGGTTTTTTTTTTTTTTATCAAATTATTTTTTAAATTAGTAACATACATTATGTATTTTCTATGAATCATATATTTTCTATGAATTAAGAAAATGATGACAAATAAAATTGTAGAGTGAGAACCTACAGAAAACTCAATTCAAACCATGGACTTTATGCTGCAAGGCAGCAGAGCTACTAACCAGGTCTGTGGCTGAGGCTCAGCGGCTGGATGGTTAGATAGACACTGGTTTTCTGAGGAAGATGAAGTTGATACTGCAGAGAGCTAATGCTGCCGTTATCGTCCACAAAGAAGCAGCCTTTCATAAAGCAGTGATGCCAATCCTGCAATGACAGAAAACACTCCTACTTTACATTTCTAATGGTTGTCTGGATGGCAAACCAGGAGAACAATCATAAAAATATGGTTATCTCTGCTTGAAGGCCTTCATAATACTTATCAAGGATTCAATTCTGCTTTATGCATCTAGACATGTTTATGTGTGTGTGGTTTCAGCTCAGATCCTGACACTATTACACAAAATTAATTTATTCAGTCAACAAAAACCAAAATTAACTAGAAAGTGAGCATCTCCTATGAAAATGCAAATGTGAATGCTGAATGCCCAATGCTTTTGGTGAAAATGGCAAAAGCGTTTGAAGCCAACTGCTGAAGACTTGCAGGAGGGTAAGAAGTAGTCCATGCAGTATGAAAAACCCACGTAAAAACCAAAATTAGCTAAAAAGCTAAAACTAGCTAAAATACTAATGATAGCAAATAGGCTATCACTAGCATGGTGGGTATATATACACCATAATATATCCCATGAAATGTTAAAAAAAAACTCATGTAACCCTAAAAATTGAAAAGGACAGCAATGTTCCCCTATTCCTTTTGATAAAAATGGTGGGTGAATGAAATCCATACCTTTTATGGTTCCTGAGATTTGTTTGGAGGCATCGTTTAGCATGGTAACTACAAAAATCATGCCACATGCAGTACGAAAAAAGCAATGTCAAAAGCTCAAATTATTCCCAGATGTTAAACAGCAAAAAAAATGTTAAACTGCCCAACTTCAAAATGGCCACTGCCTTGTGTCCTCCATGACAGCTCCAAAACTGGATGATTCATTGCAATTAATAGGCAGGAACTAAAACATCCACTGTGAAACACAACGGACATTTATATTGTAATTCTCAATTCTGCCACAGGATGGAGCGGTTTCCCGCATGGGGTGAAAAATTCATAAAAAGCTGAATATTATAAAAAAGTATGAAGGTTATGAATACCTAGAGATATAGCTGGCATTAGGAGAGCAAGCTGAATAGTATAAAAGTTGAATGGTGAAAATAGTACAAAGTATGCAGGAGAAGAAGCGTGGCAAAATTTACAGAGCAACCAGAAAAGTGGAACTCAATAGTGCCTATAGCATTCATACTAAAAAGTGGAAATAGTGTGAACGCATACAGCATTCACACTAATTAGGACTTCCTATTTAAAGCAGGATGGAACATATGACAAGGGGAAGTATAGTTTGGCATAAATAAGCTGAAGAAGCTCAGTTGATTAACAAAGGCTGCCACAGTTATAATTACCACTCGAATCTTCAGCAGAAAAATTCATTACAGCATTTTTTTTATACGTATTAACTCATTCACATGAAACAGATGCTATTCTAGTGCTGGCCAGAAGAGGGCAGGAGTGTCACACCGTGTGTCTGCAGAGGGCTGGGGAAAGTCTCCCTTCTGGGCCTGATTGGGGCAAATTGGAGTCCATTTAACCTTGATAAATATGGCCTCTTCAATCTTGAGCAAGCGGTCATTCAAAAGCGTCCAGGGGCTACTTTGGCAATATTTATGAATTCTAATATTTCTTCCATTTTGCAATCCCGTTGTTGCTTTGTCTGGCTACACAACCGAAATTAGGTAATAATTTGAAATTGAACAGGAACATCAACACAGGGAAGTTTTCATTCCCCTCATTGGAGACACATTAAATGAAAACACAGTTGACGTGGACACACAGTAAAAAGCACAGTGAGGGCCAAGCAAGGCTAGAATAGGCCATATATCCTTTTAGTTGACAAATAAATCACCAAGTTAAACAAAGAAAAGTGCCATAAAGACGGAGCATGCCACTCCTTTAGAAAAAAGCCATTTTCTCTGAGTATTTATCTTGGGCTGTGAGAGGCATAAAAGATCAAACCATAACACTTCGGTGGTTTGTCCAGACAATATTAAATGAGGGAAAATGCCATGGGCACCCATCCACTGGTTAAGGACATCAGAATTAATGCCTCCATAGAGAGAGGGTCAGCCTGCAGACTAATACAGGCTCTGTCACCTGCTCCAGCCACAGGTCTGATTTACTGTCTCACAGGGTCGGAGGACACCAACCCGGCCACACACACACCCACACACACACGCACATATACACTCATATACACAGTCTATTAAACTTCCTTTAATCTCTTTTTGCTCTTATCTACACATAAAAATCTATAGGAAAACATAAAACTAATGATTCCCATGTAGATTTCTGTGTACAAGGAGATATTTGTGTCTCAGAAGACGCAACAATATCTGCATACTAATGCAGCTACACATCCAGCCGTAGTTATTAGCCTGTGGCTATACAGGGAGCCAATCCAGGGAGCAGAAGTTCCCCTTTGAGGTGCTCTCTGGACACACATTCTGTTACCCTTAATGATGTCTGGCCGTTTCCAATCTCAACACAGTGCTTAGACCTGTTCTGTTCTCTTTATTTATTTACTTTTTTTTTCGTTTTGCTGTAAAGCAAACCAGCCAGGGTTAAGCCAAAAAGAGTGAAAACAAAGAGCGCCAGATCAATACAGTGTATATCTATCCACCCCAGGCTATGTTCAGCCATCCGAGCGGCTGCACGGCACGTTGGGTCCTCCTTATAACGCCATACTCCATACAAACACAAAAAGATATCCAGTTATTTACCAAATGTACAGATTTGGCATTTACATTAAACCGTACAGTTAATAGAAGTGTATGTATAGGTGGAGCTTAATAAATAGGAATAGAATTAAAATACAAATTTATTTCAATAATTTAGCTAAAAAAAATGGTTAACTCATACTTAGTTACAACATAATTAATTTTCATGATTATGTTGTACAACTGATGAACTGCCACAAATACGGCATCCCAGAAAATTTGATTATTACATAAACTAAATGGGTTTCATTACAGAAATATTATGTTATTTTGTTATACGTTATATTGCCTCAAAATATTATTGCTAAAGAAGGCAGCTGTTTTCATAGTGCTCTATCCAAGCATATCAATGAAAAGTTTAGTGGAAGGAAAAAATTTGTTAAATAACTACCAGTGCTCATTATTATGGACATAGAAACACCAAGGGCTTATCATAAATTTTGCTTCATATAGAAAGCAGGACTTGATGTCATTTCAGGACATTTCCAAACATTCAGGACAAGTGCACCATGTTCTAACAGCTTCTGTTACCTGTAAGCCTGACGGTTCCTGAACTTTGCCTTCCTTACTGCTGCTGGATGCCATTATGACTGAGTTTGACAGGGACGACCGTCTGCTGCGAGCGGAAGGAGGACAAGAGGACTGGCTGTCTGAGAAACACACACAACAGTTAGCAAAATACTCAACAGTTTTAAAAAAGACTAATTTATGACTTTGGCAAATTACAGACAGTTCAGTAGTCTATGCAAACAGTACACAGTTTTCCAAAAGCTAAATTAGCTGCCTGATGAAATTCAATCGATGGTCTGCCTTCTTGGAAATCTCTTTGCACAGTTCAAGTGACAATGCAGACTTTGCTTTTTGTTCTGAGAAAGCGTAATCTCGAGATCTAGTTCCCTGTAATTACGTTGCCACATGAAATCACTAAATTAATTTTCTTGCATAACATTATTCCTTGAAGATAAACTGAGGGTAGAATTTTTTCCTATTCCTAATGAATGGGGTGGATTGTTACCAATCTCAGAAAATCAGGATGATTAGAAATGTGAGTAATCAGTTAGATACAGAAATAAATGAACCCACTTTAATCCTCCTTTAGATTTATGTTCTTAAAATAAAACTCTGAAAGTTTTTTGTTTTTTTTCCAAAGAAATCAGTAAAATTACCACTTGAGTGAAACCTACATCAAAACATTATTGAGGCTACAAAAATAACCCATTTGACGTGTGTGATCACATAGCAACTCAGGTCAAAAGCTTGTTAAAACGCAACAGGTAGAAATCAATACATGGGAGAGGCACAATAACGTGATAATCCAGACTACTGCGTGGGAGCTCATTTGTTTTTGCAGTGGTGGTTGACTGCTCCTCCTCTCTAATCCCTCATCACCTCCCCAGTGAGAAGTGGTGGAATCCTCCCCGAATCAATAACAAGAACATGGACTGACCACTTAAATCAACCCCATCCATCTTCCCAATGTTGGTCCCTCACTCGCCTTATCATCCCAGAGCTCCGCCCTTCCAATCCTTTCTTCAACAGTTGGGTTCTAAATTTTAGAAAGCAAACTTACAAAGGAGAAGTGACAGAGAATCTACAAATTCCTTACTGAAAAAATGCAGTTGACTGAATCCAAATGGTTTCAAACCAAAGTAGCTTTTTTTTTTTTTTTTGTCAATTTTCTAATGGCAGTAATGACTACCAGAATCAAAACACTTTGATGTCTCCTCCCTCTAAACAAGCTGCCCTAATTGTTTGGCTATTATGAAACATGGACTGCTTTAATGGGGTGATTTGTCACATTGGTGATGAAAAATTGATCAATAAAAGAGCTATTACTCATTAATCAAAATGGATCATAGGACTGCACTGCGGAGATTTGGGGTAAACCTGCTCTAAAGCCTTTGTTCAATACCTTTTTTGGCAGTGGAGTCTGATTCTGCATGTTGAGCTGGTGATACAGATGATGCTGATGCCACTGAGCTTTTAGGAGGGCTGTACAACTGGCTGCCAAAGTTCTGCCTCTTTAGCTTAGCATCAGCTTCTAGCTTGTCCAGAGCAGCCGTTTGACACTGCTCAGCTGTAGACACAAACCGCATGCAGAACTGACAGCAGCAGGGGAAAAAGTAATAAGAGAATGATACACGAGCAATGTTTGGAACCAACAAAGAGGAGCATAAATGACTTCATTTTTTGTTTTTTAATGAACAACAAATCCAGACAGATTTGCAACAAACAATAAAAATCAGCACAGAAATTGAAACAGTTCAAAAGAATATCTTTTGGATGGAAATATTTAGTTAGCTTGCGTGTGCATACCTCAGCATAGTCCAGTTTTCCATCCTTGTTTATGTCTGCCAATGAACAAACAGCATTTACCTCCTCAGCTGTCATCATCTCGCCGCTCTGCAACAGCAAAGACAATTTCAAATAATATCCTGACCGATCATGATGCAAGTACATCTTCAGTTCAATGAATTCAAAAGAGTTTCATGCTTTCTGCTGTCCAAGACTAGGGCTCCCAGTTGACCTTTGCTACTACTAAACAATTCTTACAGCAAAATTCCATAGTTTTAAACCCTTAATTTCCCAGAGTTCTCTGTTGTTTTCAATCCAGACAAAATTGATGAATGGATAAAAATCGGTGGAGAATAAAAACAATAATACAGTTTCTTTTCCAAATACTTAGATACTGACAAGTCACCAAAGTGTAGCTTTAATGTTCCATACAAGAATAAAGTCATCAACAAAAAACTGAATCCACTTTCTTGAGTGGTACACACACATTTGTTGTAAATAAAAATGAGTAAAAATCAGAAATAAAGTGAATAATTAGCAGCCTAATGACAACAATCCTAAATAAAATTATTCCATTCAAAATTAGTCTCATTGTCTTATATATTATGAGTAGTTACTGAATGAAAAGAGATGGAAGTAGAGCTAAAATTAGTCTTTCAAATTGATGCGTTCAATACAAATGTTTGAGGAACAATGGATCATTTTGCAAAACCAAGTCACAGGTTGAAGACCCCTATCCTAAACGACCGTAACCTTCAAAAATTAAACCACTAAATAAGAAGCTAACGTTAAGAGAATATTCTGCACTTTGTGGAAAATATATTTCATAAGACTCTAAAAAAACATTTTACTTACAGATGTTAGAGCCTTTTCCAGTACGCTGTGTGTGATGTAGCCGTCACAGTTTACATCCAGTTTTCTGAAAGCTCTCATTAGCTCAGCCTCCTCGGTTTTCCTTTCGCATTTCAGAATCTCGCAGAAGTCATCAAAGTTTAGCTTAGATGTTCTAGAAGTCCAGTATTTATTGAGAGTCGCCTGGGACGGATTCCTACCAGCCTGCTGGAGAACTAAACAAGATAAATAGGATACACGATATTCACATGAAAGTCACTAAAAATAGAAAGCAAAGATGGAACAAGGAGAGTGGAAACATGCCTCCATCAAAAATGCATTTTATGATAGTTTGGCATTTAATTATTAAATAGGTAAAACCAAACTAATTTACTCTAAAGTACACTCATTGAAGACTGAGTACCACCAATGCTTCTTGTAACTACACCAGATAAATCTAAAACTGATGTGATTAAAAGAAAGAAAAAAAGTTTAATAATTTAATAAATGTAGTGAATCAATATTTCTGTAGTCAGACTATTCAAAACTGGGGCTACAGTTTTGTGTTGTCATTAGGTACTTCCTAGTGTATCAGTCGATTGCATTTGAGCACCTCCAGACATGGCATTATTAAAGGACAGTATATAACAGAAAGTTTAATACAGCTTTTAAATTCTCATATATTTCCATACCAGTTTGTCTTCAAAACTACAACTACTTTTAGTAATATTACTACTGGGAGCTAGTTGATTCAGAACAGCATGTTATTAATTTTCACTTATAACTATGTGCACTTAATCGATTTATTTCCCCCCTGCCTTTTCGACATTTTTGTAGTTTTCCTGATTACAAATCGAGGTATTCTTATAAATTTAGAGACTTATGTGGGCTACATTATGGAAAATCAAGATGGTTGACTGAGACCTAAATCAGCGATTTGCAATGTTCAGTGACATTTTACATTTTGTCCTAATCTACCAAAGACGCATTTATGTTGACTTCAACGTAAAATTGTGCATTCACGTGAATCAAGGCAAAGTTATAGATTTTCATACGAGTTAAAATCACACAGCGTCGTGCAGCAAATTAGCAAGTGGTTTAAAAGCGGTTCTTACCCCGACACAACTGCTGTTTTGAAGATATATTAGACAAACTTGATCTGAACACAGCAAGATAAGCAGCTCGACACTGCAGGTAGAAAGCCTCATCATCATCGGAGGGACGAGTTGATTCCTGAAAAGACATTTTGTAGGGGAAAAAAAACAATATGGCAACGATTCACTATGTCTGTCTATGGGAGAATAGAGAGCAAACCGCCAACTAAAAGTTTGAATTGTTGCATTTGCTCTTTCGTTCATAGGTGTTAATTGTCATTGTTGCTATCGCGGGGACTGTTGCTAAGGAAACAAAATCTCGACAGTGCGCATCAAACAGGACCCGGTGGAAACAACTAAAAAGAAAACGTTCCTCTTACGTTGCTAAAACTAATGTAATGCAGTGTCTTTCACGAAATTAACCAAAATTAAATTCTACTGTCGTAAAATTAGCAACAAATTTTCTCAGTTTAGGAAAAAAATTGATTAATAAAAGCAAGGAATGTCATATAATGTCACTAAAATTGCTGGATATCACTGGAACCTTTTGTGCTGTAAACCTACTGTTTACACTCAATGTAAAAATGTGTTTCATTTTTACAAGTACATTGTAAAAAAAAAAAAAAAAAGTAAGTAGTTATACATGTTGAGCTGATTTTTTTTTTGTATTGTACAGTATGTGTCTAAAAATTCTGAACATCTAGATATGGAAATTTTCCTTATTTTTCTAAAAAAATCTAAAGCTTATAAACAGGTTGGAGAGTAGGAGCTGACACGTGTTCAACAATTTTAGGTCTCACCTTAAATTCTCATTTGAATTTAAGTCTGGACTTTGATAATGCAAGAATAATACATAAATATGTTTTTGCCTAAAGAATTCCAGTGCAGATCTTAGAGTATGTTAAGGCTTGTCTTTCTCCAGGAAGGTGAATGGCTACCACAATGCCAAGTCTAAATTTTAATTAAGCTGAGATTGTAAGGACTTTATTTAGGAGTCTTGGAGTCCAGGGGCTGAATGCCAATGCACACCGCATTTAAAAAAATGTTTTTGTAATGAAAGAAAATTGTGTTATTTGTTCAAAAACATATATTCATTTCCTTCAATTGTACAGTCTAGCTCTCTGTGTGGTCTATGAGAGTTCAAGTTCAACTTGAGTTCATTTCAAAAATGGTGCTTCAAAACGAATGAAGTATTATAATTTCAAAGAAGTTGAAGGTTTTTCTAAAATGCCAACATATTATGTGCCAAAGTCTGTAATAAGTACTGAGTTACATAAAGCTGCGTTTTATGAGTGTCTATATTTCAACTGTCACACTCTTCTGACGGTCAAAATGACAAATCAGAGTTTAATGACAGGAGACATGGAATGACGGAGATCCATCACTGGCCAAATTATCAGTGATTTACATAGCACTAAAAATAGTTGTGTAAGAGTCACTTAAGACAAGAACCATTTCCTTAGCTGAGGCAGACAATTTGAGTCTGGACTATCTATCAAAACAAGGATTAGTTTAGAATTTTATAGTTACACAAAATCAATCTACAGAGAATTCATAACACACTGTTGATTTTGTCATCTTAAGGTAACTCTGAGGACAGCAGCAATCCAAGGACATTACTTTGAAATATGTAAAAAACTGAACACTTTAAATGTCAATGCATAAACAGAGACAGATCAACAAGATAGGAAAAGACTTTGAAAAAACAGACAAATTAACACACATGTTAAATGACTAGACTAGGCATTAATTTAGAAGCTGAAAAGTTAATCGATTTATAGAACCAGTTGTATGTAATTCCAATAGTAGTTATATTTTAATAGAGACAAAGTACAAAGAGTACATTATCTAAAAGTTAAAAAAAAATTATCCAGAGGACAGTAAGTGAAAAACTATTTACAATTTTATTGGACCTTTCATCAAAACATAACACAGCATAGAAATATTTATTGGTGCATACAACAATGAAATGTTTCACTGGGTTTGCAAACATCTCCATAGGGATTTTGTCCATCTTTGTTTACAAAAAAACTTTAAATCTTTTGGGTCTTCTAGTGCAGTGGGTAGATATTTTTTATAAAGTTCTGGAGACTTTCCAAATCTCTAAGGAAACACCTTAACATGTTTTCTTAGAGACTCTTTGTTGTCATGATGAAATGTTTTAGGTCATTTACATGCTAGGAAAACCATTCACATATTATCACTGTTGTGGTTGAAGTATGACGGTTCTTGTACAAAATAATGAATATGCTGCTCATTATTTTTCATTTCAATGGAGACAAGTGCACTCGTACCCTTAGCACAAAAAACATGCCCCATAGCATAATGCTTCCATCTGTGTGCTTAACTGTGAGGATGGAAATCCTGGCTAAATCTCATTGTGTGTCAAGTTGACACCAGAGAGCTTGATTTTAGTACAAGCCATTATTTGTAAGTTTACTGGAAAACCTAAGATGGGCTTGTAACCCTTTCATAGCATAGAGATGGAAATTCTAAATAATTCTGGTCTCAACTGTCTTCATTTCACAAAGAAACTCTTTGAGTGATGTTGTAAGTTTTACCTCATGAGGCAATACTTTTGCATGAAACTCCAGACCTCTTTACTCCAATTCTGTACAGTTGAGTTGTTACCCAAGTCCTTGCTGTAGTCCACCAAAACCTTGTGCAGACCTAGTGTCCCATGATAGATTTCAGCTGACAGCTCTTTGGTCTTGCTTCTATTAACAAAGAAGTTGAAATTGAATGACTTGGTTCTGTGGAAAAGTGGGCTTTAGTTAAACGAGGAGTTTAGTTCAGGGTTACCTACAAATAAATGATTGGTTTTGATCTTGTGTATCACTTTGACACATATCCAGTTGGTGAAAAGCAAAATTCTGGCTAGATTCTAAGAGATCAAAAACTTATTTCACTCAAATAAAAGCAAATCTTTTTCGTAATTTTTATGCACTCTGTATTGTTTTTATCTAAACTCCAACAATCACCGGTCAGTGGAGCCAAGAAAGCTCTGCTGGAAAACTCATCATTATCTTTCTGAGGAACAGTGATATGGTGTCACTAGTCTTTCTTTACCAACTGAATAGTCACTTCTTACTTTTATTGTTATATTAGAATGGATGCTTGTGTGGCTGGAGGACTTTTCTGGTCGTATTCCAATGCAACCTCTCCACGTTTATGTTCTAGTTGCCTTAATGTTTCCATTTTGTAGTAAATCACCAGAGGGCAGCAGCGAACAAGTGCTTTCCTTCTCTTGATTTGAAGGAGATCATAAAACTTGTATGGTAAGACCTTAATGACATTTATTGTTGAAGTCATCCTATCTTTGCTGACACAAGAGAGCAAAAGAAATAGGACATTGGTTGTGAAGATTGACTGAATTACATCACTGAGTTTGACTGAAGTATCAGTCAAACTCAGTGATGTAAGCTCCTCTTTACTGCTGAATGAAAATGTTGTATTTTATTTGGAAATTAAGGTCCCACAGTCTAGATAAAGAGGAGAGAGCCACAGAATCCATGTCACTTGAAGTCCAAAGTAAAATTTGATGACTATGGTATTCATACCAACTTCTACAGAGTGTTCACTGTGTTTAATCAAATCCAAAGTCAGAGTAGCTTCATGTCTCCCTCTGCTGTAAAGTAGTATCAGTATCTGTTTTAGTTTTATTGACCACCTAAGCATAATGCAGAATCTATGAGATAATTCTCTGGGACACCAAAGCCAACTGCACCTCAGCTGTAGTCTGATAGCTGCCATGCAATGCTACATTGATGCAATAATTCTTGCAGAAAAAATCTTAATCAACTAAACAGTGCACAGTACAGTATATGGTTATACTTTTTACTAGGGCAGCACTTCTGGTCTACTATAAATGATTTATCTCAAATCTATAATTTTTTGTATATTGAATCTATGAAACTCTCTACTTTGTGTCGGAAAAGATTTCCTCCGATTGTTTGGCTGACTTTATGATTAGAAGAAAAACAGATACAGTCACAAGGCTGTTTCATTCTTTCGGACATCCCCATGTGGTACTATTTCACTATTTCATTATCTTTCCCTTGTATCTTCTGTGCTACTTAACTTCGGCATCAATGGATGCTTGTTTGAGTTGTGTGTTGTGCGACCTTTGGTGAAAAACAACATTTTGTTATGGTTGAACAAACAAGTCAATGAGTAGATTTCCTAAGGAACGAATTAATTTGATTATTTTAGGCACATATTGTGCCTGCAGCAGAGTAATTCTTGTGATTCAATCATACAATGAGGACTTGTGGAAAATGAATAGGAGGCATTGTCGGGAGGCGAGCTTGTTTTCTGATAAGGTTGTTAAAAATTACTTTAAATTCGTTCCAGTAAAGGAACCAAACGTACGTGATACATTGTGGGTCCACACCCCAGGAATGTCACATTTCTGTCACATGGTGGAGCCGTGAAATTTATCAGCATTGCATAAACCTCCTTACAACAACAGACCTCACAGAGTTAAGACAGATAGAATTAGCCTTCTATGCACACTAAGACACACATTTTAAGTAAACAAACTGTTATTAAAAGCTGCTGGATAACTCTGGCCTATATCTGCTGAGAGCATGAAATCCGAACAGATGATGGTGATGGTATCTTGATGCATGAGTGTCCACTAGTGTAAAGTGTTTGTTCAGATGGCTGATATGCTCTGAATGTCTAAGAAATCCTCGGAGACTCCAGAGGAAAAGATAGTTGACATCTGAACAGAATAGTCACACACTTTCATTTTGTGGAGTAGAATATTAAGATGTGTGGAAAAGCCTTCTAACGTTCTAATGATGAGTGGGTGGCTCCAGAAAATCACTCTTTGTTGCAGTTTTCAGTGTGATCTGAAATGCTAAATACAGAATATGCATGTTATTGTAACTCATTGATATTTGATGTTGAAGTACCATAAAACAAAAAAGCACAACAATCTTTATATCAGCTAAACATAACGACACCTGCTCAGATGACCCACACACAGCCAATCAGATGACTAGCACTAGCACCTAAACTTATGTGAACACAATTGGGAAACTCCGGTTCTTGTTAAGTCTAACTTTTTTTAATAGATATTTTACACATGGTCTCACATTTTCCTCAAGCAACTAAACGCTTTATATTAGACCAACTATGTCTTCTGGTGTGGTATGCAAATTATTTTTGTCTAACAGTCATTTGTCCAGATAACATCATTCCAAGATCCTGGACTTTGTCTTCATATTTTTCTTACAGAGAAAATGTTTCTTCCTTGCACTCCACCAATCAAATTTAAATATCTTTTTGGTTGTACAGTTATGCACTTTTATGTGAATAAAGGACATGGAAATGCACGTCCAAGAGGAGTGAATGCTGCAATGACTCAATGTAATCTGCAGGGTTTCCTTAGATAGAAGACATTTTAAACTAATTTGATTAATAAACTGAGCTTAATGAACTGTTTGAAAAATAGAATCAATTGTAAGTGTTCTAAGATGACACTTGTTGTGAAATGGTGCCATATAAATAAACTGAGCTGAATTGAAATTGAAAAATATTTTAAGGTCTTTAGAGATTCTTAGACTCCTTTCAGGATAAAGTTACTTGGACATACAGACTTGGACTTGTTGGGCGTTGTTTTAAATGTCTGCTGCTTGTAAACTATCTATTAGTTAGTGTTGAATTTTTTTTTTGAGACCTCTTCAAAGCCCTTTTTTGATGCATGAATTGCATCAGATAACACAGTGTGAGTGAACACTATGTTGTCCAGTCACATCAGCAGAGAGAAACACACCAAGCTAAAATGTCAGAGGTAATTATGATCATGTGCACTTGATGTGATACGGTTGTGTGTAATTTTCATTTTGGACTGAATATGTGGTTGTTCTAGTTTATTTCACAACATAAAGAAGATTTTTTATTACATTTTACAGAAAGGCTCTCTGATGGACTTGAGACCAGGGTGAACGGATGAGTCTAAATGTCCAAATATGTTAGATAAACACACCTACTGTTGTAACGTGTCCTATTTTTCTTTTCAATAGTTTAAACAATTCTGCAAAACAATTGAGCTAATCTGAGGTAACTCTTCTTATTTAATATTCTGTTTTTATGCCTTGTCATCCCTTTTTCCACCTTTATTGTGTGGTTGTTAAACTGCATCTTTCTTTAGAGCGAGACCGTAACGTTCAAAAATGATAAAGGAGCAAAATTATGTAAATTTGACTTTTTCACTTTTACATTATGTTATAATGTTCTTTCCTCATCAAAAACATACCTGGATGGTTGATTTGTTTCTTTCATGTATGTTTCATAAATCCTTTAATCTCCATGGTTCTGTTTGCAGGAACATTTGAACTGACTGGGCGCTGAAAAAGAATGAGCTTCTTAAAGAGACAGAGGCCCAATTAAACTGCAAAGTCAAGTTTTTTAAAGTCTTTTTGTAACTACTGAAGGTAGCGTGGTTACTTAATTGTGCTATTAAGTAGCACTATGTGCCAGGAAAACATAATACTACCCCTTTAAGGTTAAAAGTTTCGGTAAGAATTCTAAAAAAAAAAGAAAATCACTTTAGGTGAGCAATCAGGCTTGGGGCGAGCATAAATCCTCCAGGTATAGTCACAGCATCGCAAATACCCCCAATGCCTGTATTTGCTGATGACTACAAAATTGAAAAAGAAGGACCCTAATAATTCTGAGGCAAGTTTCTCTCAGCAGTGCGTATTGATTATTTGTGTGGGGTGAGAGATTTGGAAAATTCAATTAAAGGAGTTGTGCAAAGGATTCATAAATTCAGCCCCTCCAACCCGTATCAAGACATGGTTATGTTCTAAATCAATGCTGCACTTCACAATATATTTTCTTAGGAACGTGAAAATAAATAACATTTAAACAGTTCTGCTTACTGCAGAAACAAATTCTGTCTCGTGGAAAGACTTTTTAGGTAGAGTCAGGTACTGACTCGTGCACATCATTAGAGTGGTAACATACTTTTATTGCAGTTTTTCTCATAAGGAAATCCCATATAATATGAATTTTGAGATGACAAAATGAGGGTAAAGGGTACAGCTCAGCAGAGTAAAAATTGATCAGGCCATAGATGGAGCCGCATTGGGGAAGATTTGTATGGCTGCAGTAATGGACTGTATTAAAAAGATTCCTTAAGATGTCATAAAAGTGATGGGACAGTGTCGCTGGCCATGCGGCCGTCAGCTTAGGAAGCTGAAACACTCGAGCACATCAATTTTAGGGAGGGGGGGATGCTCATAGACAGATGCCACCTACTCTGTGTGTTTTATGATTGGACTCAGGGTTGTAATTAAAGGGGAGAGTTTTATATTCGATGGGTTTGATCAAAGTGAACTCCAAAGATATCATTCAGCATCGTGTATAACCAAGTTTGCAATGTTTTCAGATGTGATTTCTGATTTAGTTAATGCCATTACAAAGAAACCTCATACCTCCATGTTTTATTGAAATAATAACGAAACAAGCATCAGACGTGTCCATCCATCCATCCATCCATCCATCCATCCATTTTCTGTTCACCCTTGTCCCTTAATGGGGTCGGGAGGGTTGCTGGTGCCTATCTCCAGC
>CAEGAE010031296.1:0-16577 GCA_903067095.1 Girardinus metallicus | reverse complement strand
ATATATCTTTAATAGTAATTTTATGACTTCTACAGCTTGGTATGAAAACCAAAAAAGTTTTTCGACAACATTTATAGGCATGTGTATAATTTATTAGCCTCACTTTGCATCAACTTGCTGTATTCCAACAAATTTTTGCTGTTGTTATACAAAGAACAACGCTAACCAAGCTTTTCTATCCTGCTCATGGCTTGGCACTAAATAAGTTGGACATACTTCATTAGTGTGTATTTTATCTTTTAATTTGGCGTAGTTTTAACTGGTAAGACAAACCATGTATTTCATCACCATACTACTCTTTGAGGCTTTTCACAGTTACTTATTTAAACTTCACATTTAGCTCTGTATGAAGAAGGATTTTCCACAACCATGTCTTAATATTACCAGCCACGGCCATGTAAGCTGTATTTTGCCATTTTAATAAAGTTTACATACGATGAATATTACAAAACTAAAGATGTTAAATCATGATTCAAAGATGTTGATTATAAAACATCATCACAGCATCTGTGTGCGTAATGATATCACCCAAGTGTTTGGAATGCAATAATTTTATTCCATGAGCTCAGATTGCACACAGATTGAAAATTCTGTCTCTGTGAAGAGTTTCACTTTATAAGATGCTCCCCCCATCAGAGCTGACTGTGCCCATGGGGTCAACATCCCAGAGTCTTCGAGGCAGAGATGACAGTAAGAAAAGAAAATATGGACTTACTTCAACTGATGATGTTATAATACTTATCTGCAATATTACCAGCCCATGATTTTCTAACATTGGTTAGCCCTAAAGGTCCCCCTGCTAACTCTGGCACTACACAACATCTATCCTTCTGTTACTAAACAGGCAGACAGTGGAAAAATGGCTGTATGATCATTTGTTCACTCAGTCATAGAGTACGACTCGCTCTGATATTTCAGTTCACATACACAAATTTATGGCAGAATGGATCCAAAGTGTAGCAAAGTGCATCGGATCATTGACTCTGGGACCTAAATTTACTGTCAATTGTATGTGATTTATGATTTGTGTCTATTATTAACTAGGTAAGATCAAAGAGGCACGTTGCAAAAACAGACCACGGTTTTGAGGATCAACAAGAGCTGCGCTTTAATGCAGAATCCATGGCTATTCAGTCCAATTCATCTTCTTATAAAGCACACTAGAAAACAACAAATGGTTGATCAAAGTATTGTAACATAAGGGGATAAGTGTCAATATCATTATGTTACTCAATAGTGGTATTGAGTAACATAATAACTGCCATGAAAGAACAAACAATTTATGCTGTGCTGATTGTTGGGAAAATGGATGGATTTCAGAGGAAACTGTGAAGGAGCTGCTTAGCATGTAGAGGCGACCTGGTCCATACCCAGGGGGCCGCTACATCAAGAGCCCCATCATCTCTGAGCTTTTGCTCACACATAAACTAGTGATTTACCTTTCAAAGACTGTTTTTGTTCAGTTGAAAATCTTGTTTCAGTGAAAACATTTATGCATTTGAAGTTTTACTTCTTTTTTTTCCTCTTTTTCTTTTTTACATATCGTAAATTGTCCTTTAATCCAAAAACACATATGCACATTTCTATACATTAAAAACTGTACTGAGGTAAACATTTCTTGGATAGGCGTATGCTCTTTTTGATACCTACCTTATTGATTGTCCCACAACACAACTATTGTGCAAAAAAAAAAGAAAAAAAAACACTAAATGACAAAGTCAACTTCCTCCAAACTCTCAGGCTATGGCTCTAGTTGACATGTCCTCTAGAATTCAATCAGGACCACTGTTCATTTAAAACAGGGGGGCTCAAGTCCAGTCCAAGAGAGCTACCGTCCTACAACTTTTAGAAGCATCCTTACTCCAACAGACCGGGATCAGCTCTAAACAGGCCTGGTAACGAGCCACTCGTTTGACTCAAGTGTGTTGGAGCAGGGATGTAACTGAAAGATGCAGGATCGTAACTCTCGAGGACTGGACTTGAGCACCCCTGATTTAAAGACTGAAATAATATAGAAGCAGTGAGGCACTGCAAACAGACAGTTCATGATTGGTTTATTTAGCATACAGCTAAAGTTTAATCGTGAAATAAATCTGTCAACATTACACTTACAGTGCTGAAAACTGTTTACATTGTGAAACAACGTCTATCTACAGAGATGTCCAGTTATTTCACATTCTGATATATACTCCACAGTAACAGAATCTGTAGCAGAACAAAGACAGCAGCAGCAAACCCTGTTCTGGAGCAACCTGCTGCCTCTGTGAAGCTAACCGCGCAGTAAAGCACTGCTATTAGCCACAGAGGTAGCTCTGAAAAAAGAGGGTACGTACACTGACGAAGTGGCTTGCTGGAGGCCTGCTGAACAGAAAACTGTTCTCCGAAAACGGTCCACCGTGTCCAGGGTGAAGCGGGGGACAGGCCACCGGGGGTCTGACATGCAGACCGAGGGGCGGTGGAGAAACAAACGGCCCCCGTGGCCTCTGCTCAGGTTGGTCCGGCCGGTACATGACGCAGAAGCTCAGAACCTCCCAGAGGTCACTCTGAGCTCACGTTTAATGGAAACAATGAGTGTCAGTCTTCGTAGAAATCAGCTAGGTGTGATACCTTTTCGGGTCTTACTTCACAGAACAGACAGACTACAGAAGCCACCGGAACTACAAGTGACGAAACATCCGGCATGTGAACTTCAAAATAAAGATTGGAAATACAAATTCAAATATTTTTTTTCTCTTGACCCAAAATGTTGTACATTTTCAGAAAAACTATTCAGAATACATACGCACCCACGACTAATTGTCTATGGTCTACAGCAGTGTTAGATGGCCGGTGTGTCCCGCAAGCCTAAAAAACTTCTTAACTGGACGATGAGGCGGTAAATACATGTGAAGGGCCACCAGAGGGCGTAGGTGCTCTCCAAGGACAATAAAAAAAAACAGTTGGGTAATAACTAGCTACACTTAGTTACATTTATTTTATAACTTTTTGTGAAAAAAAACACTGCTTACTTTTACTTCACTAATTTTTGTATGAGGTATCATTACTCATACTAATTTGAGTAAAATTTCTGGATATCTACCCACTGTGAGTAACTTCAGTGAAGTAAGAACAAGCTGGTCTTAACCAAAAAAATATCACAAAATACAGACTTGAAGTTTTTTCCGTAAGTTTTACATTGAAAGAAATTGATTATGAAAAATTGGTCTGTTGCCTGCTTTTCTTATTTTTGTAACTATGGTATGTACATAAATTATTTTCACTTTTGTTACTCAGTGGCCTTTTTACCATACTTTAGTATCAAGAAATTTCTTAGATCCCTATTTTGTTTTTGAGTAAAAATATTAAGTAGTGCTACTTTTATTTGAGTACAATTGCTGTAAATACATTTATTTCAGTAATTTTAGTCAAAATGAGCATTGTATTGAATATTTTTTTTGTCTATTACTTACTGAGGTTCTGTTGATCCCAAAAGGAAATTTTTATTAATGAATCTGTGAGGCTAATGTTCACTTTCCATCTGGACTGCAACATTAATCTTCTGACCAAATATGCATCATTAGTTTGCATAAATACATGTTAATTCTGATGAAAGAATCATTTTCCAATTGATTTATAACGATGCATCAAATGGATGCATCTTTTTCCAGCATACATGTTATTTTTTCAGGTTTCAAAGCAGATCATCTATGATTTTGGTTCCTGCTCCCTGTTTGGGTTTCATATCAATTTCAATTCAAATGGGCCATCAGTGGGAATCAACACTAAATACTGCAAGTTCTGCAGATGAAATCACCACAGTACTCAATGCAAAAAGAGATTTTTATTCCTTTTATTCCTCATTCACACATTCATACAAACCTTCCAACATTTATAGCTGTATCCACACAACTGTGCAAGTTGGCATCTTTTAAATAAGTAACCTAGAAATTTCCAGTCACACATACTGAAATGAAATGTGGACTGGAAAATTGACACCGCTTTCAAGTAATCTTTGATTTCAGTGACCCTACTGTGTGTGGTGCTGATGGGCACTGCACACAATAGGTGCACAAACACCGACACGTGAAGAACGCTTTCTGCGTTAATGAAGAACGTTCAGTAAGGCCAATTTAACTACCAGGATGAAATCAGCACAGCAGAGTCCAGCTAATAGCTACAAGCTATTTTAAATAGAGCTGGAGGGGAGCTTCAAAATTTATTAATAAGGCAAAAATGAAAACATACCAGGATGCAAAAAATTATATCTTCAATTACTTAACAGTCGACAGAGAACGTGACCCAAATAAAAATATGTGAAGGACATATTTCTTGCTTCAGTTTGCTGAACCTGCTCAGATAAGGCTTTTCTCTGAAGTTCTTGAATTCAGTGTTGTGATCTCTGCTGTAAAGCCCCGCACTGCATCTTCAGCTGGTGTAGTGTCTGTCTTGATTGAAGCCAGCCTGGTTGTACTGCTGCCCTCCATGTTGGAAAAACTGTTCAAACTGTCCTCCTTGGTTGAAATTCTGACCGCCTCTACCCCCCCAGCCTCCACCTTGACCTCCTCTGCTGCCTCTGCCCCTACCCCCTCGGCCTCCACGGCCACCGCCTCTTTCCTGGTGCCAGCTCCCATCCTGGCTATAACTGTTGTTGTAACCCCTTCCTCCCCCATGAAAGCCCTGATCCTGGAATCCTCCTTGGTTGGCTCCTCCTCCTGTATAACCTCCTCTCCCATGATAATTTCCTGCGTCTTGGTAGTGACCCTGGCTGTACCCACCTCTCCCCCCTCCAGCTCCCTCTCCCCAGCTTCCCTGTACCTTCCCTCCTCTGCCACCGACTCCTCTGCCCCCCCTGTCTTCGTGCCCCCCTGCACCACCTCTTTCATAGCCTCCACGGCCACCGAATGAAAAGCTATCATAGCCCCCTCTGCTGCCCCCGTGGGACCCACTGTAGTGCCCTCCACCTTGAGGGGCATCCTGACGTTTCTGCCAGGACGGCATCTCTGGAGGCGGAGGCTCGATCTCGCATGGTCTTCCACCTCTGTCCGGCACTCGGCCCATCAGAACCTGAGGAGCAGAGTCGGGTATTATTCAAGTTGTTGAAAGCTAAAGGGTTTTTAGATCAGTGAGATTACAAAAGGAAAAATAAAACAGCCAGCGTTAGATGTCTGCAGACTGTAATTTGTGTTATTTATAAATGGGTAGGGTTAGAGTATTACGCAAATTCAACTTCTTTTAGTTTTATATCACATTATAATGTTATTTCCTCCTCAAAAACATATCTGGAATGTTGCTTTGATGCATTCACGCACTTCTACAAAACTGATCTCTCATGGCGACAAATCGGGAGGGCATGCTCATTTACCAAAGGCTCTGCCTCGGATCTGCAGTCCTGCCCCACAGAGCACCCGTCCTTCATAATGATGCAGATAGAAACATTTGGACCACAGTCATTGATTCCCTGATTCAATAAAGTTACTGCACACCGTGTTATCTGCTGTTCTCTTCACTAAGGCTCTTCTTCCTCCATTTCATGTGGCTGTTTAACATCTGTTGCCGCAGTAGTGAAAGTTAGAGCAAATGTGTGTGTGAAATCTTCATCTTTGGCAGCATTAGGTTGCAGATATTTTCTTTCCATTTTCTGTCCCCTATCTTCAGGCCATCAATTTGCAGCCAACGCTAGAGAATTTGACTGTGACCAACTTATTGTTGGCAGTTATGTCTTCATTTGAGGCACAGCTGAAGCGCTGTTGTTGTTATTTTAAACAGTAGCTGATGCAGATAAATCTGCCTGTACTCAACAACTGGTAACAGAAAAATAGTTTTCTTAGATATTCCTTATTAGACGCCAACAAAAAGATTTGGTCTCATTATTGGAACTTTTCAGTCCATCAAACATTTAGCTATACAGTGAACCCTCGTTTTTCGCGGGGGTTGCGTTCCGAGAAGAACCCATGATAAGCGAAATCCGTGAAGTAGTTACCTTTATTTTTTACAATTATTATACAGCATAATTAAATACTCTACACTGAAACCAAAGAACAAAACCTGTTTTCAGGTCAGCGGATGTGCATGTGCATCAATCAGGGCATTAATGTCATCCAGTCATGTCATTAAAGCCGTCTCCTCCAAGCTGTTTTGCGAGATTCACTGTGATGGATCTCGTCAAGCGAGCCTCCAGTCGGGCTTTGCGCTGCCTCTGGCCACAGCTTTTTCCAGCAGTCATTCAGAGTTTCAGTTTTCATCTCCTGAAAGGCCAAGCTGTATTACGTTTATATAAATACCGTAATGTTATTGGCACACAGGTAGAGAAGAAGCGCGGAGACTGTTTAGCCAATCAGGACGCAGAACACAATGCACTGCAGAAAAATACTGCACAAAAAAAATCTGCGTGAAAGGTGAACCGCGTTGTAGCGAGGGTTCGCTGTACTCATTTTCTCTGGTTTCATATGCAAGTCTGCATATGTTTGAAAAACAGAGGAGCATCAGCTGTTGCTGAGACGATTTTGGGTTGGTAGGTGAGATGAGATTCACATATATTTTAAATATGCATTTAAACGGATCATATTTTATAATGAAAATATGATCCGTTCCACAAATGTTTTATTTTTCGTTTTTGGTTCAGAGGTTGTGCTGGCATCAAAAAAATTCTGTTATAATCTACTTTACCAGACAATTTATATGGTGTTGCTAATTACATAAGCTATTCAGTCGAATATCATTTTCATTCTATCCGTTTAATATTCAACAAGTTGAGAAGACTATCAGGATTCTATTACACAGAGCAGATGAATTAGCCTTTTCCTTCCGGAGAGATAAAAACCAATGACTGTGACCCCAAAAACTACACATGAATAATAAAATTAAACAACTCCACTTAAATTATGAATGCTTCACCTGCTGCGGCCTGAACGGACAGCCTCACAGCCTCCTGGTCTGCATCAGGAGAGGAAATCTGCGCTAGAGTTTAGAACGGCATTAACTGAGCCCACTGTGTCAGAGCCCGATTCAACTCAACTAATTAATTTTAATTAAAGGCCCGAGGCAGAATTAAATCTAACATGCCATTTTAATGAAGATTTTACTGCTTTCACTTTTAGACTATAAGTAAGCAGTGCTACTTTTCCCGCTTGTATCCTTCGTTTAATGTTTTCTAGTTCCATTTTGTCACTTGTTGTAACCGCAGGCTGAGTCAAGTGCAAATCTCCTGGATGAGTGATTGAGCGGAGAAGGGCGGAGTTACATATGTATTCATTGTCCAGTGTACTGTGGTTGTCACAGCCTAATTAACTTCTGCACCTTAGTTTCTTTCCTCAAAAGGGAAAACTGCCTTCTTCTTGGACTATAAATAGATCAACAGTACATAGCATTCTCATTTAGTTTTCTCTGTTCTGCATGGGCTGTACACTTGTTTAACATGCCTCTTTCGCCAAAGCTTGGAATGCGCTTTTGAACCAGTCGCGCTGCAAAGTTTCCATAACTCTCAGCACACTGTCAGCTCCTGATCAGCAAGATGAATTTAGGTGAGTATACAGGTAATACATGAAATTAAGATGGGATTTTTTATATTTTTATTGATATTTTTATTCCCTCCACCATGCGTAAAGTTGAAAGTGTCTCGCATGTTTGCACCAAGTAGTCAGGTGTGTGAAGTGTAATCTGTCAAAAGAACGAAAGGTCTTCAGATTTGTCCGTCGTTTAAAAGGACATGATCAACTACAGAAAATATTATTTTACGACAACTTCTGGTGTGGTTATTTTGCTTACATGACAGAAATGATGATTACAATCAAGGAAATATTTAAATCATGACATCCCTGATTTCATAGGAGGAAAACAGTGTGACGCTGTTGGAACACACCTACCTTATTAATGACACAGGCTGTCTTCTCTCTTGTCTTGCCACTGCTTGTACGAAGGATCTTGGAGAAGTCTTGTCGTGCAGCAAGAAGGTGAGCGACAGAAATGTTGCTTTTGGTGAGGATGGCAGAACGCAACGGCTGGTACACTTTACTTAACTTCTCAGCTTGGATCTTTAGTAAAACATGGGAAAAGGAAAAAAAACAGTCTGTTAGTTTGTAATAATAAAAGTTGCACAGAGAAATATTTTACTTTATACGGGCCCGATTTTGTGATGTTCCCGGTTATTGCTGCTGAGATTTTGTATGTCTAAACTGAGATGTTTGGCCATTAATCTTTTGTGATGAGTTTCAACTGCTGGAGGTTGAAAGTCCTCTTGTCTTCACCTCTTCTGTGGCTAGCTTCACAAATTCTCTATCAGATTCAAACCGGTTCTTCTTCAACACAGTAAGATTTGGAGAAGTCAGCAGAAGTTTGTTTTATCAAAAAAATATTCAAGAACCTTCAGGATGACTTATTAAAATCTTTAGGTGAACATATTCATACTTTCAATAAAAGACCAGCTCTGTTCATTAAAAGTCCATCATGAGTTCAGTGCATCCCGTCTCTGACCTCTCATACATTATACACGTATCTTCATACAATCTACAACTGAATGAGGAAATAAAAGGTGGGATATTTTGAACTCAAAATGTGATAATCCCAGAAAGTATGCAGCTAATTTCTTTATAGTGTTCATTTCCATTTTGTTATTAAGTTAGACAAAAATTTACCCTTAGAAGAGACAAATAGTAAAAACTACAGCTAAGTGACATAACTTAAAAATATAATCTCAGATTTTTTTTTTTGTACAAAATTAGATTTTTGATTTTAATCAATTTTTATATCATTTACATTTCATTTCTTAAAAAGAAATTGCAAATGACAGGAAATATTTTTAGAGAAGTTCCTTTTGCTCCAATAATCCCTTCTGGGAGTATACCTAAACCGAAGTCCAAATGATACAAGCTATGAAACATGCTTGTAAAACAAGATGGTAAGCCCTGGATTGGCTGACCTGACTCTGAACTTCCAAAACCCAAGGAGTGCATTGGGTTAAATTTTCCAAAAAAATGTAATCTTTAATAACAGCACAGTCAAAATCAATTTATCAGTCACCACTATTAAAAACAACCAAAAACAATTTGTGCATGGTAATGCCTGGGCAGCAACGTACCTTGGCTCTTTCAGACCAGCCGAAAGACTGCACAGTTACATCAAGACGTTTCAACAACATCTTTCTTCTCACTTCATACTCATTTACAAGAGCTTGGTTTATGGCCTCAATCTTTTCCTAGACAAAAAAAAAAAACAAGGGAGTAAAGAGACATCCACTCACTTTCTGCCAACTGAGAATTATTTGTTTCATTTAGGAGAATTTACCATATGCACAGGTCCAAGGGGCTTGTTCAGCAGAGGTTCTCCAACATGATTTGCTGGAACTCGACTTATGGCTTCTTTTAACTGAGATGGACAAAAATAATAATAAACAAAAAGAAAAATAATATATTATAATAATATATAAAATGGTCAACAATACACAGGTAAAAGCTCCCTCTTGGAGCACATTTACTGGCTGATACTGGTGACAGAACACAGTAAAATCCACTAAACCATATTAATTTATTTTGAACTTGTACATGCCATTTTATTCCATCTTCCGTAAAGATTTACAGCTAGCAAGAATAAAAAAGTGGAGCTGCCAGGTAGACAGACCTTCTTCTCAATTCCAGAGAAGAACTGGAACATGGTGATGTTGGATGGAGGTTTTGACATGCCCAGCGCCATGCAGATACCCTTCAGCTCCTGGAAGACAGGGCTGCCGGATTCCTGGGCTTTCTTCTGAGGCCTGTTGACCAGGATCATTCTTGATGACTCCAACTCGGACACTAAAAAGGCTGAAGAAGAAATAAGAACGGCCTTTATTGTCCAGCAAATAAGAAATTCAGTTGTTGGAGGCCGCCGCAGCTCGGCGCCGCTCTGGCCCTATGGCGACCGCGGGAGCTCCAGCCACACTACCCGCTCACCACCCTCGAGGCTCTCATGTCATTCCCTCACCTGTCCAGTAGGCAATGCACATAGACGTGTTCAGCAGCACTCCCTAATGATGCACAAAAAATATGGTGCAGATCGGCTGATGTATTAAGGAGACATAACTGTTGGAATAACCTAGTGGAGTCAATTTACAATTTAATGCCATTGGGCTCTTTAGAGGTTAACAAAGGTCAATCATATCAAGTTTAGTGCAAATAGGATGACGCATGTATGATTTAGAGCCAACCGTATGCAAACAGTGAGGGATTAGCCATGCCCTCATGCTCCCATTGTTCATGGCAACGTGTGACATGTTCATTTTAAACTGTAAGTGAATGAAATAAAGAAATAAAGAAATAAAAAATGCAAATATAATCTTTCTTATTCTGAAATTATCGCTTTGACTCCTGGAGAAGTTTCCAGGACTGGAAACATACTTTTTGCCATCCAGTCTACACATCTGGCCTCTATAAAATATGGTAAGAAGAAAACCATAAGATTGGAGTTTGTCCACAGTCATTCAGATGACACATCAGATACAGAAGTGCATCTGCACTGGTGGAATAAAATCAGTTTTTGGCAGTGGAAAACTAAGGCATACTGAAATCCTCACCCCCATGGTGAAACATGGTGGTGGCAGCATCATGCTACAGAGAAGCTCGGAAGAGGTGATTGGAAGATGGATGGAGATAAATCCAGGACAATCCTAGAGGGAAACCTGCTCACCAAAGATTGGGGTGGAGTTTCTCTTTTTATCATGACCACACAGCCAAAGCCACATGGTATTGCAGTATTGTGGTACATTCAAAAACAGCAACAGTATTGCTTCAAATAACATTGTTACTTTTGCTGGCTTGCAAACATAAGTTTAAGAGTGATATGTTAGTTGTTGTGTATTAAGAGTTAACATTCTGATTATTCTCCTGCTGCTACTCCTGCTGTGAGCCCATAGGATTTTCTCCACATTGGTATCTTGTGTGTAGTAGATGTACTCTGAAGTGTTACTCAAAGGTACAAACAATTATGCACTCAACATTATACTCCAAATTTTTTCCCCATTCAAAAGCATCTTTTTAAAATTTTTAGATTTTTTTTAAATCATGGAGCACAACTTTATCAAAAAAAAAACAAACAAATAAAAACAGTATGTTAGTACATTTAACCTGCAAACCTAAGACAGCAAGTTTTCCTTCCATCTCAATTAGAAGAAAGGAGGGAATCAGCAGAAGCTAAACCCAAGGACAAGCACCAAATAGAGGCAGATATATTTTTCTTCAATAAGAATACATTTGTTTTTAATAAAACTAAAATAATTTTGCAAGAATGTTCTTTACATATACATTAGTCTGCTGGCGAGACACCATCTATTATCCACTGATCAGTTTTATGTAAAAAATAATAAATTATTCGCTACCAATCAACTGCCTCCACTGTTGAGAATGTTACCTGGATGGTTTTTACATTATGAGCATCAAAAATCTGCCAACATCCTTTTTGACAATAAATCATTTCTGTCTTTATGATGGGGACTCCAGGCTTTTCTGCATTAATATAAAAACATCTTGTGTTTCAGCAGCTCCATGGGGCTCAGTGGTAGAGTAGTGTCATGTTACAGGTTACAGGTGCAATTCCATCTTCCCCCTGTCACACGCCAGTTTGCCCCTAGGCAGGGCATTAACCCCAAGTTGCCAATTACCTACCAATGTGCGTATTTGTGTATAAGTGTGTGCATGCTTGTAAGCATGAGTGGGTGAAAAAGCGCTTTGAGTATGACTGGAAATATTTGAATTCTTAACATGTACATGAACGTAGTATAGCGAACTTAAGTTTGAACAGAAACATGTTAGTGTAGTGTAATAAACCTACTGATTAGGAGCAGACAGTCAGTTCTGCTCAGAAACCTCTGGGTGATGTCTCCAGTGGTCAGAGTGCTGTAAGGGCAGGCGAGCTCTGACAGAAGACCACTCATCTCCAGCTGGAAGCCCTCTGCCTCACTGGGACCTGAGGTGTGGAGCAGAAATACAGACCCGTCACAGGTTTGGTCTCGTACATGAGTGAAAAAAGCTTGATAACTCTTGATAAGCATCAGCCTTAGTGGTGTAAAATTAGTCTGTCTCAGCCTTGATATTAATCCACCAACAACACAGTCATATGTTGTCATAAAAAGGTTTTCTGAAGCTAAAAACCTATAACTATTTTTCACAATAATTACATTTATTTATCTAATTTATAGTTGTGCAATCCGCAAAATGAAAAAATATCTACCTAAACTTTTAATCCTGTTCCAATATTTAAATGATTGTGGCTTTGTTTGGAGATGATAGGATATGACTAACATCATGGAGGTAAGGGAGCCATTAAAATGCTATGGCAGCGCATATGGGTGAAAAAGTCAGGAACACAGGTGCAAGCACTGCCAAAGGTTAGAGTTGGGCTACTAAACTTACAGTTAGTAGCATGGACATTTTCCTCCAGCTTGTGATACAGTCTGAGCTCTGAGATGATCCAAGCACAGAGCTTGGTGAACTCCGGGGAAGCTGCTCCTCTCATGACAGCAGAATCCAGAGCTCCATCCTCCAGCAGAGGGCCCTGGTAGCTGGAAGAACAGGACACACAAGCAGCTAAACCACAAGAAACCCTGATCAGTTCAAAATCACAACTTTTATTCCCTCATTGCAGTGTCCCTACATGCGTTTAAGATAAATCCATATAAGCATTGCAAGAACTCCCAGTCCTTTACAGCCCATTTCACTGGATGAGTGGTTGACAGACAGACAGACAAACAGGTGAAGATTGATAAATGATATGATGATATGACGAGTAGATGATAGATCAAATGAATAGATGATAGATGGAGAAAAGACACAGAGGGGTGGACAGACAAATAAAAACCACGACAAAACTAGCTGGCTGAATGGATGGACAGAGAAAAAGAACATGGACGGATTACTGAAGGTAGATTTAGAAGAAGACTGAGAGCTAAGAAATAAAAGAAAAGATTAATACTACTAAATAAAAAAGATGAATGGCTTGATAGATCACAAATTTAACCAGACGCAGATAAATAAATTCCAGATTTTTCTGCGCTGTACAGGATCACTGTTCAGTGGTTCGCATGGGACGATAAGTGTTTCTGGACAGGCACCAGCAGAAATAACCCGTCTGAATCTTTCATTGGACATTCTTCCATGTTGCCAAGCAATCAGCACGTACAGGACTTAATCCAACTCATAAACTCTGATAACTTCCATAAATTCATCGCATATTTCTATATACAGGTTATATTTATAATGTTAGCATAAATCCTACTTTCTAGAAATTTGACCCCTTAACATAAAGAGCGACAGGCAGGCAGCGGGGCAGCCCATTCTCGGCAAGTTCTGCTGACGCAGCTTCATGCAAACCACCTATACCAATTTGGAGCTCAGCTTACACCACTATGGAAACGGTGACCTCTCACTTGAAGCAAAAGAATACAAACATCACTTCTCAGATGATGTTTCTCAGATTAGCTTTCAGAGCTACAAACTGCAGCGGCTAGCTAAAACAGGACAGAGCAGGAAGCTCTTTAGGGTTTTATGCATACAGCCCTCCGCCCCCCCGTGGGACAGAAGCTTTGTTCACTTACCCTAAATCTTCCAGCGAGACGAGAATATCATTCTCCATCTCAAAGTTCTATGATGAAAGTAGAGGTACTGCAGGAAGGTTTCTCACAGGTACTCAGCTGTTACACGTTGAAGTCCGCCTTCTTCGTTTTTGTTTAATAACAGTTGGAAAGCACCCTATTGGTGAATTACCGCCCCCTTGTGATTTATCATAGACACTGCATGTTTCCCAAGACAATCTCCTTCTATAAGGTGTTTCCAGAGTATCATAAATTATTTTTGGAAGGCAAGTGTTATAGATTTAAGAAAAATCACTAGAAGTCAAAGCTATAAATATAAGCACTGGAAGAGGTTGATTCTGTTGGCAGGAAATATAATGTGTGGCAGTCAGGTACCTACACACTTGAACAAAACTCGGGCAGTTTGCTTGTGAGGAGAGGGCCAAAATACCTGCTGACAGGTGCAGAAGTCTCACTGACAGTTATAGGAATTGTTTGATTGCAGTGATTGCCTAAAAAGGTTGTGCAACAAAATATTAAGTTGAGGGTATAATTTTTGTCCAGGTCTGTTTCATGAGTTTGCTTTTTAGAATAATTCCGTTGAAGCGTGTTTGAAAAGCAATGTCTGACTTTCACTTGTTCGTTTTCATAGAATTTTTATTCATTATTACCTTTGTCAGATTCAAGTCGTTCCTGTGACCATTGTGGGTTTTTCTTTCATTAACCAAAGGATTCCAACAATCTTGTCCAAGTGTGTCCCTCCCAACCAGGCTGTGAGCTAGATGATTGTTGTCAAACAATCATGACATATCATGTCACAAACACTGAAAAACATACAGTAGAATCAATTAAAGTGAAAACTCTAAAATTATGGTCCTCGTTATCTGGATTTAGAGACTGTATTATCCGGACTTCTGGTGCTGGTGTAAGAAATGTTGAAATAACACTAATGAACAGCTATGAAATGATATGACGTACACCATGAAATATAAATTAACAACATAACCTTGAATGGCTTTTTTAGATAGAATTAAATAAAATTATAATTTTTTTTAAATAGCTTTGACTTTCATATAACTTCAATTTCCTTGTACAAGGGGCATAAAGGAATTCAAGGCGTTCTATTAAAAAAACTGGAAATTGTATGCTCAGACCTGCATTGTGAGATGGAAATAAAAGTAGAAAAGAACATAAATAAAAAATTATAGATCGGTTTCCAAAAGTATAAATCCTCTGCAAACCAGAGATGTCAGTAAAGTAATATGATTACCTTCAATAAAGAATAATCTAGAGTTTGTTGTACCATCTGCACTGATAACAGAGTGCTGCTACTACACCCTTGAAAATAGGGGAGACAGAACAAGGAGAGATTTTTCAGTACTGCTCTCATGCAGCAATTTCATACAAAACAGCTCTTTGATTAAAGCCCCTCAGCGTTCCATTAAAATTCAACCCTTAGGCTTATTGGCTGACTACTGACACATAAATCACAATTTTCTTTTAAAATAATGCAAATATCATTAGTACAAGATGAAAAAGTTTTGGACAAGTTTCTTATTGTATTTAGATTTTTTAGGTTTATGTCAATAGATATGGATCATTATGTAATGAAAAGCCAATATAAAGTAAATTTCAATCAATTGTTTAGCACACTTTTCTTTGCAAGATCACGAGAGGAACTGGTGATCATCTCAAGCAATTTATGGAAAAGAGGTAGGGTACATGCAACACCAACATGGACAAATAGAACAAAAAAAATAGAAAAACATATTCACAACTAAAGATCATTTAGTACCAAGTGCTACTCTTTGAGGTTGTCTTTATCTGTGACTTTATTATCACCAAGGGACAAATAAGGACATCCATTAGTAGGCCTTTAGCAAATGTTTTTCTTCACAATTTTGGCTATGTATTTACATCCACTAGAAGTCACTAAATGTGGTCTCATGGGTTATTTGTGGCAACATGTTGTACTTGTGCATTCAAATCAGTCCTTTTAAAAAAAAACATCTTTAAAACAAATGCATAATTCTGTACTTCAAATTTAAGGCTGATTGACCACTCAGCAGTCCTCAACGCCCTCTTGATCGCATCAGGGCCGTTCCCAGAGTCGTTGGAAGAGCATTGTCTACTCCACTGAAACTGCTGAAAAGAAGGTGGAGTTTGTTTGACATGGCTGCATGCAGGATATAAAATGAACTGAAGAATCTAATACATGCAGGTCACCTCACATGGGATCACTGATGTTAGTTTATGACCTAAGTGCTTCTCTTTGAGGTTGTCTTGGTTGTAAGTTCATCATCACCAAGAAGAAACGGCAAACAAACACTAGAACGCAAAAAGATGACCTTAACACAGGCACTGACTTGATTTGTACATACAGTAAGTGCTAACTGTTGGGGTAGTCTTCTTGTCTTTTTCTCGGAATGGAAACTCTTGAAAGTGTTGCTGAAATACCTGAAGAACACATTGAAATGGAACGTGGAATTGACAAGATCTCTGGAACCAGTAAGTGCTATTTACTTGTTGCATCTCACTCCACAAGAGGATTCTTTGCTACATGATTTTCCGACTTGGTAAACTCATGAAAATGTCGGTTCTAACTTGACCATAATCTTGACTTTCTTGCTGAAAGTGCCACGTATTGTGAAAGGCTCTTTGTCAAATACGACAAAATCTGCTCTGGCTACGGAAGCACTGCTTTTGACCAAGTCACTCTTAGACCACCTCAAAGAAGACACTTTTGGTTTTTGCATTACCAAGTGCTTCTCTTTGAGGTTGTTTTGGTTGTGAGTTTATCTTCAACAGCAAACAACTGAGCACAGCCAACAGAAGCAAGAAAGGATGCCCTACAATGAAACAGACTTGCTTTCTCCAGACATCATGTGTTGTTTGTTCTGCTCCTCTTGTTTGTTTTTTCACATACCTCTTTCCACCATTCAAGAGCACATCAAGATGACAATTTTATTACCCTGACTTGAGCACAGTCTACACTCCACCCTGAAAGAGCTTCATGTTGGGGCAGTTAAAATTGCAACAAATCTGCTGTGAACATTCAAGTTGT